>JAFIDM010112597.1:0-15112 GCA_023159025.1 Thereuonema tuberculata | reverse complement strand
AGCGAATTTTTCCTTATTTGCAATTGACTTGGGGGGCCCGTGAAGGGACCCTAAATATAAGATCCCAGTGTCGGTCGGGGGTGGGACACTTCAGCCCTTGTGTCGCAGCCCCTCCCACCCAAGTGTGGTGTCCCTGCCTCCCATAGGAAAGCGAATTTTTCCTTATTTGCAATTGCCTTGAGGGGCCCGAGAAGGGGTCCTAAATATAAGGTCCTGGTGTCGATTGGGGATGGGACACTTAGGCCCTTGTTCGCCATCCCCTCACCAAGTGTGGTGTCCCTGCCCCCGTAGGAGAGTGAAGTTTTCCCTTTTTGCAATAGACTTGGGGGGGGGGGCGAAAAAGGGCCCTAAATATAAGGTCCCGGTGTTAGTCGGGGGTGGGACACTTAGGCCCTTGTTTCGCATCCCCCCACCCAAATGTGGTGTCCCTGCCTCCCATAGGAAAGCGTATTTTTCCTTATTTGCAATTGACTTGGGGGGCCCGAGAAGGGGCCCTAAATATAAGGTCCCGGTGTCGATCGGGGATGGGACACTTCAGCCTTTGTGTTGGCTTCCTCCCACCCAAGTGTGATGTCCCTGCCACCCATAGGAGAGCGAATTTTTCACTTTACACAATATTTGTGTAGTTCTTATTTTCACCACCAGGTGGATATTGGATTTTTCAGTGCTTTTACCCCTTTTCAACCCCTTTTGGGGGGTGGGTCCGGGTTCTAAGGTAGCCTATCTTTTCCGCAGTGTCCTAAAGAGTAATTCTGCAAAGTTTGGTCCAGATAGGTCAAAGGGCCTAGGAGTGTATAAAGGACAGACAAAGAAAGAAAGAAAGATACATTCATTTTTATATATATAGATTATAAAAACATTATTCTGTCTGTCATTCTGTAAGCAAAATGTTAAATTACAAATTACTAAAATGTTACTAAAATAGAGAATCTATTCATAAGAAATGAAAAGATATTAAACAACTGTCCAACTATACTGATTGGCGACGTAAATATAGATATTTTCAAAATGAATAAAAACAATGCAGTACAGAAATGCGTAAAACTTATGTGCAATAATGGTTTCAAAAATCATCTTTACCGGAACAACAAGAAACAACTGTACAATTCATGGAAATACGAAAACAAATATAGATCATATTTTCATAAATAAACATGTTATCAAAATACCAGGAATAATATATAAAGTACGAATCGGATAAGAATTGAAAATGAGAAAATAACAGATCCAAATATAATCTATAAAGAACTAATCAATGATGTTAAGAAAACAAAACTCATGAAAAACTACGTATATAAAAAGAAAAGTCCTGACTCACTCACTGACTGACTCATCAACGCCCACCCCAAACCCGTGGACCTAGAAAGCTGAAATTTTGCACAGAGGTTTCCTTTATGATGTAGACAAGGAATAAGGCCGGATTTTTCGAAATACGGGATAGGGAGTAATCTGGCAAACTGACGATGAAGTGTATTGCGGCAACCCCACGTGTATGGCGCCAACCCGCAATACACCTGAGTTAAGTGGAGAACGGCACAACGGCCTGGGAAGTCGTATATTCTCCGATCTCAATATTAATTTGCTAAATAAATAAAGTTTTTTTTTTTTTTTTTTTAATGCTATATACGCAAGGGTTCCGGAGCGAAGCGACGGTACCCGGCTAGATGATATTAAAAAACAACGATGAAAGGTTCAACCTACCCAGATAACCTGTGAAACATGCTAAAGTTGCCAAAAGAAAAACTGAGGGATTCATCTTTCTTCCACAACGTCACAGCAAACTAAGAACCCTGAAAAAACACGATTAAAAAATATACTTTATCCTTTTTTTTAATGTTTAAAATTACAAATGAGCTTCCCATTTTGTCTCTGTAAAAATTACTTTTGATTAAACTGCAAATTTTTTTCTCTTTTACATTATTCTAATTCCAGAATTTTCGTCAATTTAGTTTCACTAAAATCTTAGACTTTGATTACCTAATAAAAGAATGATATTATAAACAAATTCTCTTTTGATCAAATTACGACGGAATTGATTGGTAATAAATAAATTTAACTTCTGCTGACAAAACGATTTTTTTTTCTTTTCAGCTAATACTTCAGGAATCTTATGCTACCTCTCAATTCTTCTTCTATCAGGCTTTTCAATTTCAAGTAATTATAAAACTTCAAATGAATCCAATTTTCTACTTAAAATAACAACTGTTACCAAATAATCCATAGGAATTCCCTTATTTAGAAACATATTTAACATAGGCTTTATGGCCAAAAGTATCCGGACACCCTTACCATGAAGTGGATTGAGCAGGTCAGGAGGTTTGATGTGTCATCGGACGCTATAACAGCTTTGGTGAGGGCTTGGGCGGTCATAATTCTGCGTTCCCGATAAAATGAGTAAGTCAGGCGAGCTCAGTGACTTCGAACGTGTCGTGATAATCGGATCCACCTCTGTGATACGAAATAAAACTCAGATTACGTGCCCACCAAAATTGCCCATCTTCCGTGACCGGACTCACCTTAGTTGTCATTTGATGTCTGGAAGTCAGTTCCTGCGACCACTTATCAAAACCTGGTGGAAAGTCTTCCCAGTCGTGTACAGGCTGTTATCGAAGCAAAAGAGGAACTGATATCATATTAACACGTGCCACAGTAGCCTCCACGTCCCCACCATGTGGTTTACGGATAAGTTTTGCCATATTGTTTTTGGCTGAAGATAGAATTTCGATCGAATACTTTCGACATTTTTGGCCTTTGCAGACAGTTGCTGTAAATTTGATAATTGAGCTAAGAAAAATGATAGAAAGCTGTGGAAAAAAGCATTATTTTTAGCACATTTCGAGCTATATTTTATTGCCCGAACGTTTCTCTAATGCAAATGGCTGAACTTTAGAGCCGGATATAATATTTGCCTTTGAACAAACATCAAATAGTTTTGTTTTTTTTTGAGAAGGAAGAAATGAATGAAGTAGCAGAAGCTTGAATTGTTTTAGAGGAAAGCTATACATTCAAAGGTTTAGCAAAGGTTGAAAGGGAGGGGGCGATATTTTCAGTTCTCGCCTAGGGTGGCAGAACACCTAGAAACGTCTCTGGTTACTGGCTTCCTCTTTTAGTTAAGCTCTTTGAAAATGCTTGTTTTTTATTTTTTTCAAAGTTGGAGCCCCAATATCTCTGATGGGGGACTTAATAATAAATTGGTATTTACAGATTAAAGAGTACTTTATTAGCGGTACCTTTAAAAAAAAGTTTAATATTCCATGAAGAACAAATTTACAGCAGGGGAAAGTTAGTGAAAGAGTGACAAAATAACGCTACGCCTATTACAACACTACTTATAAAATTCAATTTTTAATAAACCATTATACATTACAGTTAATAGTTATATAAAATGGGTTTTAAAAAGTTCATTAGCTTATCAACAATCAATTGTTTTAAGATATGCGTTGATTAACCATTGGAGATAATTCTTCAGACAACTCGGAAATCAAATGTGAGTGGCGCGTTATTGTTAGTTACAAAGCAGAGATTTTCGAATAACATTTTTAACAGGCACCTACACTCTGTCAGCACACTGTGACATTTTGAAGGAGGTTCTTAGACCTGCTGACCAATAGAACAACACATAAATATCCTTGCTTTTTATACTGATGTCCGTGAATTCTGCGATCCACTATTGTCCATTACTTTGTTTTGATTTTGTTATGTAACGTATAATAGTATTTTCAGGAACACTGTTAAATTTGTGAAACTCGAGTCCCTGGAATTCTCAGGCAATTATCAAATCTGTCTTTGAGGCTTTCTATGTACAGATTTCATCCTTTTCGACAAGAATGTTAGTAATCCCCTTTATCTTTTCACTACAAAAGACGTACATATCTTCAATGTTTAGGATTCGATTTGTTACTGTGCTTTGCAAGCTACCGTTTGTCATCTCTTTTGATGCACCCCCTCCTCCATCGCAAGCCTTTTTTCCGTGACATGGTTTGAAAAAAAGCCATTCAGCATTAATTAAAAAAAATGCCATTCAGCAGCAAATAAAAAAAAAAATGCCATTCAGCAGCAAATAAAAAAAAATGCGAAGTCTCTTTTCTGGTTGCATTTGTTAGCCAAGTTTTTATCTGCTGCTGAATCTTCTTTCTCAATTAATCAACGCATATCTTAAAACAACTAATTGTTGATAAATTATTGGACTGTATAAAACACAGTTAATGTAACTATTAACTCTAACAAACGTATGATGGTTTAATCAACATGGAATTATACAAGTAGTGTTATAATAGGCCTAACGTTAATTTGTCTATTTTTCATTAACTTCCCCCTGCTGTAAGTTTGTTCCTCATGAAATATCAAACGTTTTTGACAGGTACCTCTCATAAAGTACTTTTTAATCTGTAAATATTTTTTTTTATTGAGTCCCTAATCAGAGCTATTTGGGCTCAAACTTTGAAAAATATGAAAAACGAGCATTTTCAAAGAGCTATAACTAAAAGCGGAAGCCAGTTACAGAGGTTAACTATTTTTTGCGAAACTTTTGGTTGTATACCTTTCTTCTAAAAACATTTAAGCTTCTGCTACTTCTTTCCTTTCTACTAAAAAGAAAAAAAACCTTTACTTTGATGTTTGTTCAAAAGCAAGTATCAGATTTGGCTCTAAATTTCAGGCATTTGCATTAGAGATATGGCTAAAAAATACAAGACAAAAAGATAGCTTGAAATGTTCTCAAAATAATACTATTTACAAAAGTTTAGCATCATGTTTTTCTTAGCTCAGTTATAAAATTTACAGCAACTGTCTGCAAAGGCGAAAAATGCCGGACCCCCAAATTAACGTTTTCATAGCAGTGTTAGTAATAATAATAACAATTAATACAGTAATAATACTGATGCTTCATACAAAACAATACTAATAATTGGCAACACGACATTGTTAATATTCACAAACGTTTTGTTTCATAAATTCTTTAACCAATACAAATGATGCACTAAGCATTGTATTATCGGCCCCTAGGTTACAGCTTGCCTAAGGAACGGTCTTGCATTTATATGCTCTTGCGTTTAATTATTTTGTTTATACAATTGTGCATAGTATGGGGCGCTTTGCTTTTGACACTGTGTAAAAGCATTAATTACTTTGTTTTGAGTTGAAAATACCGAATAATATTTCAGAAACACCCAAAAAATTGAATGTTTTTTAAATTTTAATTTAATTAAATGTAGAATACTTTGAAATTTAAAAACAAGAAAATATAAATCCCAGAAGCTTCTCAAGTTCATATTTAAATTTTCAGAATTTTAAGAGCATTGGAATAAGAAATATAAAAAAGAAATAAAAGATTTGCAGTCAGCTGCATTTAGGACCTTAAGAAATACAGTGAAACCTCCACTAACGGACACTCCCGAAAAGCGGACACCCCCCAATAGCGGACAATTTTTTAATACCCAGTCCCTTAATGTAGACGTTTCCATGTATTGACCTCCGATTAGCGGACACTCCCAATAACGGACAACATTCTACCGAAAATGAACGATCTTGTGTTGTTTTTCAAAAGCAATAGAATCAGGCTACACAGTAATAAGTAGCGTCCAGAGGAAATTTTGAAATTATGGATCGCGAACTCCAACGAAAACTCCAAACACATCAAAGTTCGGTAACGGAGACAAGTGCGATCGAATCTGTTGTCTTCGATTAGTTTTGTCCTGCACGAGTCAAAAACATTCTCATTAGTGGGCCATTATTGCAAGAAAAGGCGTTGGAAGCAAAGTGGACTCTGAAGGCCTTGCAAAGTTAAACGATTTAAATATTCATATTGAGAAACATGTTTACAATGCAAAAAAGAAATGTCAAACTCTGTTAGCTGATTCGTTAATAAAATTAATTTTCTAATGCGTTGTCTTATTTAAAATAATGACAAAATTAATACTGTAATTAATTTTGTTATTATTTTAAATAAAACGAATGGATTAGCATTCAGTTAAAAAGGAAAATAGTAAACAGTTTGCAATTGTTCATATTTTCTCGTAAGGGCAATAAATTAATTGTAGAAATTTAAGATTGTATGTAATTTTTCATTAAATGACATGCTATAAGCTAAAAATTGAAAAAAAGATAGTCCTCCCCAATAGCGGACACCTCCCAATAACGGACGAAACTTCCGGTCCCGTGACTGTCCGTTATTCGGAGGTTTCACTGTAGTAATAAGTTCGAAATGATCGATTTTTATGACTCTACTTCCAAAGTGAAAAATCTCAAGTAATTTAATGTTAAGACAGTTGTAGAACACGTCTGATTGAATGTTTCGGCAATCAAAACATACTACAATAGCACTTCTAAATTGTTTTTATAATCCAAAGCTTCAATATCTGGATGATAACTCAAGGGAACTTATGCTAAATGTATTTTTTCAATGTGCAATGTCTTATTTCAAAGAAACAATAAAAGGCTTCAGGTTAAGAAAGCATTTTGAAACGTTTTGTTTCAAATTCTCAACAAAGAGGATGATTACAGGTAATGGTAGTCGCAATTTTTTATTAATATGAGTTTTAAATTAGAAACTTTGTAATAATGTACTTTACACTACCCTGGCTAAGTAAAGATACTTTTAGACTGTTATCGACTCATTTCATTCCAAAACAAGGCTTAATGACTTGTGAGAAAAAAATAATTCCTCGTTGTTTTTTTAAGGTATTTTTAAAAATTAATGGAAGCTGCCTACTTTCATTGTTGGAAAGTTAATCAATTTCGAAAATCTTCAGAAACATGGGATTATCATCATGAAATGTTTCAGAGCAAGAAGCAATTTTACTATGATTAAAATGATAAATAATAAATAAATATTGCAATTACTAACTTATTTAATGAAAGTAATTGTTTTTAATGAAAGTTAAATGTAATGATACTTGTATCCTTAAGTTTTTGCCAAATAATATTTGCCACTTCTTTTATATAAATCATTTTAATTTTAGCCTATTACCGAGCATATTACCCAGCAGAAGTTCGAATTTACAGATTTTATTACTTACAGACTTCCGAGAACCTAAATTTCTAATATTGTTGAGCGAAATTAACCTCTTCGAGAAATGGATGTAAATTTAGAAACTGTTACCTTATTGTAAAAATAGCAAATAAAAACTGAAGGAAATTTTTCAGAATATTTTTTCAATCCTTCCTACAACCAGCAGCATTCACGAGAAATGTGTTGATGAAGTTATTGACTTTTATTAGAATTAATTTATTATTTAACCAATAATCCGTAATAATAAAGAATAACCCCACTTGCAATGGTATTGTTTCTGTTCCTTCAATGATGTCTACAGAAAAGACGTCCATTAGTTAAAAAATGTTATTTCTTTTACATTTCCTTGCATTAATGCTCATAAAACTCAGTGAAATCATCATCACATTTCAGTTGAATGCTGCTGGTAGAAGCAAGGATTGGAAAAATATTCTGAAGAATTTTCTTCAGTTTTGGTTACTAATTTTAAATGAAGGAAATAATTTCGAAATTCACTTCCATTTCTAGAAGATGTTAATTCCGTACACTCAAGAAAATTAGATTTCTAAGATTTATAATTTTGTAAATTCGAAAATATGCTGGCCAATATGCTAAAACTGAAAAGATTTATGTAAAAGAAGTATTAAAAATTATCCGGTTAAAAACTACAGGATATATGAATATTACATGAAATTTTCATTGAAATTTTCATGAAATTTTCATTCAATAACAATTACTTTCATTAAATAACAATAACTTTCATTAAATAACAATAACTTTCATTCAATTAAAATAAATATTCCTTATATTTATATTTTTTTATCATTTCAATCAGTGTCAAATTGCTTTATTCATTGAAATATCATGATGATAACTCTCCAGTTTTCGAAGCTGTTGTTTAACTTTTCAAAACAACGCAGTTCCAATTAATTTTGAAAATATATTTTGAAAAAATTCGAACATTTTTATTTTCATTAAGCTTTAGTTTCTAATCAAAAGAATCAAAAACAATTATCTTTAATTAACCAGAGTGCCCTTAACTACATATAACGAAATTTCTAATTAAAATACATATTTAAAACAAAATGCTAGTATCGAAATTTATAATCTGCGGCTATATTATTTATCTAAATGGTTAAAAGCCAGATTTAATACTTTCATTCCTTTTATTAGGAACTCCAACAATTAATTAATATTTAAATTTTATATTTTTGTTTGGAAGAATAAAATAAAGTTGAGGAGGAAAAAGATGGCCGTATTAATTTCCTAGATATAACGATTAAGAAAGATGAAATTTTGTTGTTAAAATGTGAACATTATAGAAAGTCTTTCCAAAGTAATCATATGCTTAATTACATTTCTAACCATATGACATCCACAAAAAATGATAATTAAAGGAAATCTTAGAAGAATTGTTAATTATACACATGATAAAAATCTTTGGAAGAATAAAATCAAAAGTTTAAAAGAAATATTAATAATGAACGAATATCCTAATGCATTCATTGAAGCTACATTCAAAGAATTTTTCAAAAAAAGAAGATTTGAGAATCATTTAGATCACATTAATGAGAGGAAAAGTTTTCAAAATGCATCACCTTACCCATAGGTTTAAAGATTAACAAACAAGTGAAGGATGTTTGTAAAAGTAACGATATCAAATTGGTTTTTTATAAGAATAACGTTCTTTTTAAGAAAGTAAGAACAAGGATAAAGGATACGAAATTAAATAGAATGGGGATTGTATACGCATTGCAATGTAGAGATTGTGGTGAAGTGTACATAGGAAGTACAGGAAGGATGGTGAAAGAACGGGTAAAAAAGCATGTTACGGCATTTGAAAAAAGCAACAGTAAGATTTCCTAATGGGCTAATCATTGCATGCGTAAAAATCATTTCCCCTATCCAATAATACACATCATTTTTCATGTTCAAGATGAAAATAAAAGATTTAAATTGGAATCATGTTTGATTAATAGTTGTATCTGTTTCAATAAAGATAAGTCTCTCAATGTTAATGAGGTATCACTTAATATTTTCAAAAAATCTTTTTAAAGTTATAATAAAAATAATAAGTTTAAAGATATTTTAGTGTTTAATTAATATAAAGAATATGGGAATAATGATATAATAACCCATGTTTATTCATCACGTTTATTAATAATATTTATTTTGTATTACTTTTCCTCATTGTTATTGTTTATTTAATGTCATCAACTTATATAATTGGCCAAGTTCGTCTGACTGTCCATCTGTCTGTACCTCGATATAATTAAGCTATGAAGATAGATCCAAAAGTTCTCAATGGTACCATTGAATCAAAAGTACTCAAATTGGATGAAAATATTAGTTCATTTTGTCATTCCATGTTGTTTCCATGAAATTTTACCCGAAATTTTAACAAATCATATGTTCAAAACCAAATAAATTTGTTACCATTGCACCAATTTTTATGAAATTTGGCATACTTACTCAGTTTCTTAGGCTGATTTTGAAACTCAAAACCAATTTTGCCGCAGAATCTTCGTTCAAAAGTTAGCGCAGTATTTAGATTATACAAAGATGAGTTTTAAATGCCTTTCGGCGTTATGAGTCAAAAATAATAATTATTCTTTGGATAAACTAGTCGGCTACCCGTCGCTTCGCTCCGGAAGCCTCGCGTATGTAACGGAAAACAATTTGTAATTTATTGAAAAAAACACACACACAAATTACACCAAGTAAAATAAAACTAATTTTTTTTTTTTAAAGTTTTTTTTTTATTTTAATTTTTGATGTCTATATTCTCTCAATCCACGACTGCTTTTAGAATCAGCGTGTGAATCATATATCTGTGATATATATATTTTTTTTATAGAGATTAGAATGTAATCCGTGTGGTGTAATGCCTAAGACGTCTAACTTCTGAGCAGAAGGTTGCATGTTCGATTCCAATAGATATCTTATTGTCCGGCGTATAAGACTGGGCGTATAAGACGACCTCCAATTTTTCCAATTAAAATATAGAGTTTGGGGTATACTTGCTGCATAAGACCTCTTCCAACGCACACCAAATAAAAATTAAAAAAACATCGGATTTGATTTCATTATGGTAATTTTAATTCAAATGCTTATGACATTCAGATACATAGCAGAAAAACTGTCACTTATAAACATAATGCTGTTTATCATCAAACATGTAAACATAAAACAGTGCAAGTGGATTAAACTTTTCTTTTAAAAGCGATTACCTTACTTTACTTACCGGCGATTGGCTGGTTGTTGTATACAACGCCTGCTTGGATTGGTCAGCTCTCCCTGTCTCCAAGTAATTGTAGCTTTGTTCATTCTGGCGCATTATTTTAATGCTACATTTTTTTAGAATTTCACTAAAATCATAGTATTTCTTAACTGTAGCCTTGTGTATTCTGTCCCCGTTCTATCTCTTTTTTCCATACTTCGGGCCTCCCGGACGCCTGCAGATTGCTCCGCTGTATCGGGACCGCGTTAAGTCACTTCTTTCCACGAATCCTGATGAGTGGATTTTCTTCAACGGTACTTGTACAGCGCCGTCCTTGCTGCTTTCATACGGTTGCCGCATACGGCGGGGATGCGGCCGCGGCCGTTTTTGAGCTTCCCCCACCATATGCGGAGACCGCAGATTCTCCAGTTCGGCTCAGAAGTTTCAGCAACCGGCATATAAGACGACCCCCGAATTTTGAGAAGATTTTTCTGGTTTAAAAAGCCGTTTTAAACGCCGGACAATACGGTACACTTATTGAAATAATTTCTATTTTTGTAAGTTACAATCATTGCACCAGACAGACAGAGAAATAAAAGATTTTAGTAATATTGATACACTTTTCAGTGGCTTTTGAGTTACAAATAGTGATTTTACAGTATTCTACCTAATAGAAATAGTGATTTTTTTTTTCTTTTCTTTTTTATCCAATTCCAATTGATACTTTTCAGTGGTTTTTGAGTTACAAATAGTGAAAATTATCTACTAATCTAGGCTACCAGATTGTTCGATATAGATATTTGAAGAATAGATGTTCAGATGGACTTTGGTTGATATAGATGATAAATGAAGATCATAGCTTGTATACGAAATTCTTCGCGACAAATTGATTGTGACTATTCTTTAGAGTGAAAATAACCAAATTCTGTTGAATTGTGACTCAAAGACATAACGTTGTACGTGAGTGAAGACAACGTTTTCCAAATATATGGCCACTTTATTTCGAGTTTGTCCTTGAGCTTTATTGATAAACATCGCATAAGAAGGTCTGATCGGAAATTGTTTTCTTGTGAAAGTGAATGGACGTAGATTATCTAATGGTTCCATAGACATCCTATGGATGCAAACAAAATCTCCTTTGTGAGTTCTGTTATAATTTCGGTTTCTAAGAGATCATTATCGAATGAACGGCATTTAAGTTGAGTTCCATTGCAGTATGCAAACTTGGGATTGATGTTTCACAACAGTATTATTGGAGATCCAATCTTCAATGACAAACGATGTTGAGGAATACTGCTGAGATTCAATGCATTCAGATACTCGGGCAGATAGAGATGTTGGGGTGGTGGATTATCAGAAGTGTCAATTTTATTCGCACTTGTATGCTCTGTAGTCTCTCCATGTATTCTTAGAATTATCATTCGATTGATGTTATCGACACTCGTTCATCTTAGTTGATGAGCCGCATATTCATCGTGAGTTTTTTTACTTTGATGTGATTCTAGATTTTTGAGTTACAAATAGTGATTTTTCAGTAATCTACCTAATAGAAATAGTGCTTCTTTCTTTCTTGACTCTCTTTTTTTTTAATTGAAACTTTTGAGTGGTTCTTGAGTTACAAATTATGATGGTTTTTAAGTTACAAATAGTGATTTCTCAGTATTCTACCTAATGAAGTACTGCTTCTTTCTTTTTTGACTTCCTTTTTAATTACAATTGTTAGTTTTCAGTCAAAGTCAGTTCAGTTTTGACAGATAAGTCAAAAAAACATTATCAAGAGAGTTGTAGTTCCCATGGCCTAATGGATAAGATGTCTGACTTCGGATCAGAAGGTTGCAGGTTCGATTCCTGTCGCGGATGTTTCATTGTAAAGATTCTTTCTATTTTTCATTCTCACAGAAAACTGCGCCGGACAGACACACAGACAGACAGAGAAATAAAAGATTTTAGTATTATAGAATAAACTTTAGATATGGTTGGTATTTCGTTTTTCTTTTTGGGTGAAAAATGATCCTTTAGATTAAACTATCAAAACCTATATTACATGTGTTCAGGTAAGAAGTACACCTAAATAGATCTGATAAACATTAAAAAAAAAACAATTTTCAAATCGAATCATCAATCGAATCAAATATGTATATATATATAAATTGGCTAAGTTCGTCTGTCTGTCTCTCTATCTGTAACTCAGTTAACTAAGAACAGTTAACGGTTGTACCTTTCAGTAAATTGCTGAAGTGCGACTTTTACCTTGCCTCTCTGAAACACCTCATGTATTCTGGAATTGATTCCACGGTAGGGAAACGACAATCAAGTGTTTTTGCAATACCCGCTGTATCTGACTTGCTTTCAGCCACTTAACAGCTCTCATGCTGTTGATCATGTAAATCATGTTGTTGAAATATTGTTCGAAACGAATACTTTATGAAACGAAATGTAAAGCGAAACGCGGCAGACAAAGAAAGCTCCTGGAAAATTTATATCCCAATCTGTGACTTATGCATTCTGACATTTCAGACGGAAATTTGTAATGAATAATTGAATAATACTGAATATGAATAACTCTGCTGACATCATACACGACTCGTGTTTTCCTAATTTTGCGTTATGTCGCTCAAAGCTTATGCTAAAATAATTATTCTGAGAAGTGTAATTTGAACGATGCATGAATCAATTTTTTTTTTGTGTTTTCGACAATAAAAGATGAAAGTGATATTCTAAAATATTTACATCAGTCGACAGAAATGCGCCGCCCTCTTTTCAAATATCATTCTTATAAAAGATAGTGGTTCTGAAAATTCAAAATGCTCTGGATAAGAAATGAAATTATTTGGAAGTCCTTCAAGGATAATATCGGTGAATCAGATTACCACTGTTGTGTAAAATTTTCAGACATTATGAAGAGAAAAAACATTTCTTACTTAATTTTATGACTTTGGAAATCAATGAATATCTAAACCTAAAGAGGATAAACATCGAAATTAACAGAGATTAATTGTAGTTGGAGTACAATTCAACAATTTCAATTTGAATCGAAAACACATCAACAAAAAACAGAATGGAAAAAATAGCTTGGAGTGAAAACTCTCAAAAGCTGCGATGCCAATTTCAGCTACGTCGATCATCAGAGTGACTAAACAGCTTATGGTTCTCTGTAATGGTGATTACAAAATTTCTTTTCCCCTTTTTTTCTTTATATTAATTTTATTTATATTTTTTGCTATCTTTGTATAAGACAGGGAAATTAATAACGCTTCTGAGCCTAACAGTATTGATTTTCCAACTCTGTCAAAATTAATTCTCTGAGAAATTTAAAAATGAAATATTTTGCTTTCTGCTAACTAATGTTCATCTAAATGTTCATCTAAATCTAATGTTCATCTAACTAAAAAATAATTTGTTATTCAACAAATTATAGATCGTTCATTATATTTTTGAAGACACGTGATCACAGTTAACCAATCATTTACCACTTCCTTTCTTCACTAGTTATTGCTTTGTTGTGTCTGGCATGTCGTTGCAAATTTCTTTTGGTGTTTACATCCTATTTGACCTCACCCTGCAAAGTTTTATTTTTATTATTTTGGTTAATTTTTCAATATTAGGAATTTATTTATTTATTTATTTATTTTCGATTTCATAAAAAGATCGCTTTTTGTCGTCTGTTTCTGTTATTGATGCCGGCTGCTCTCTTTTATTGCCCGGTGTTTCAAACAGTGGGCTGGGCTTAGTTGTAAGCGAGATTTCGGTTTCCTCAACAACATTGAACACTGAATGAGATGAAATACCTGCTGCTTCAGCCGTTTTACGATAGAGATAGACAACTTGAAAAATATCATTCCAAATGATTCCTCTCGATTGACCACTCAAAGTTTTGTTAACACAAACGAATCTAATAGTCGAATTTATAATTCATCTGTATATATTAAATAGTTGATTTGGTTTCTGATTGCCACATACCATAAAACTGTGGGCTGAAGCAGCATGATTCAATTATAGGTGAAGTAAAGTAGTTCTTCCCAGGTCTTTTCCTCCAGAAAAGTTCGTACGATTCACTGGGTCCATTAAAAAAAGGGAAGAGACTTCTTTAACTAAGTTAAAGACCAGATGCTGTCATGGCTGACCCCCCAATTCCGTCAGAAATTGGGGGCAGGAAGCCTCCAAAAGAAAGCTCTGTGCTGCTTTGGGGAAGAACATATAAGGGATATATGGATATATACAGGGTGATTCATGAAGATATGCATAAACTTCGGAAGCTCATTCTATATGTAAAAGGAAAGAAAAAAAAATATATAAACATAGGTCCGGAAATGCTTTGGTATCGAGTTACGGCTAGCGAACGATTTCGTCCATAATGTAGTACCCTGGGTGAAATGAAGACTTGCTGGAAGTCTGGAAAGGTAAATTAAGGGGCGAAATCAGTGGTTTCTTATGGTTGTTGACCTGAAAAATCGAATGAAACATGTCGCAGAACTGTATATCCCAGTGATTTGAAGCTTATCCCACGTGAAACCTACAAAAAAAGTTGGCAGCACAATAACAGCTGTTCAACAAAAATGTGAATTGCATTGTTTTGATTTATTGTGAAAGCTAACAACTGAGGTGTAGTCCATGTGCGTATTGTTATACTACATTATGGCCGAAATCTTTCGCTAGCCGTAACTCTATACCAAAGCATTTCCGGACCTATGTTTATATAACTTTTTTTCTTTACTTTTACATGTAGAATGAGCTCCCGAAGTTTCTGTATATCTTCGTGAATCACCTTGTATAAGGGACATCAAAGGAAACACCCATACCTGTATGTAGAATATATCTGTATGTCTAGAAGAGTTGTGACAGTGTTATTTAAAAGTGTAAAATTATTAGGGGAATTATTTAGGGAATCCTAGGCTTTAACTAGG
>JAFIDM010112596.1:7739-21226 GCA_023159025.1 Thereuonema tuberculata | reverse complement strand
ATTGTGAAGTAAACGATTGGGATTTTGGTGACCGGGCTATTCAGAAGCACTCGACCACTAACCCAAATTGTGAATTTATCAAACGTATTTCTAGAAACAACGAGAGTGCCAGCAACATTGTTACTCTCGGTGAGAGTGCCAGCAACTTTGTCACTCTGCTGGAATCGCCGCCGCAATTGTCCAGCGCAACAACTTTCCAGTCACAAACAAACTCCAGTGATGTTTCCGCTTCGTCCACATCTCCACCACAACCCCAACCCTCTCAGAACGGCAGAAACCGAGACATCGACAAAATTTGGCATACATTCGAATCCCTAAGACAGGAATCCGAGAGACTAAAGACATTCAAAGGTTGGCCTATACCTTTCGTCACACCAGAGAATCTATCGAAAGCTTGCTTCTTCTACTTGAAGGATAGTGATAAGGTGCAGTGTGTGTATTGCCGAGGAATATTGGGTAATTGGGAGGTCGGGGATGTTCCTATTATGGAGCACCATAGACATTTCCCGAATTGTCCCTTTGTGAAAGGTCAGAATGTAGGCAACATCCCCGCTCAGAATGGCAGTGACATCAGCCCTTCTTCCTCGTTCCCTCCACGCCAAGAAGAGAATAGTGACATTTCGGATCTGATAAATTTCCAAATGCTTTCCAGACCCGAAAAAGGATATGTGACCAATTCTGAATTAGAAGAAATGGGAATCCTCACGAGATGCCACGGCCCGAAACACCCCAATTACGTAACCGAAGAATCCCGACTGCGTTCGTTCGCTCCGTGGCCCAAAACTTTTCATCAGAAACCAAAAGATTTGGCTAATGCGGGACTGTATTACGCGGGTATTAGCGATCACGTAAAGTGTTTTTACTGTGACGGTGGTCTGAGAAATTGGGAACTGACGGATGATCCGTGGATCGAACATGCCAGATGGTTCGGCAAATGCGAATTTGTAATCTTAACGAAGGGAAGAGAGTTCATTAGGATGGCGAAACAACAACTACACTCAGCAATGATCAATAATGGTGCACAGCCTACTCGTTACGGAGAAGTTACTCCAGTCAAAGAACATTCTTTGTCCCCGGTGCTTTTAACTATTATTTTGCAAACTCCTATTGTTTCGGGAGTCACGGACATGGGCATCGACGAGCAGTTGGTTCGAGCAGCTTTAGTGAGACAATTACAGCAAACTGGACACTCGTTCACTTCTTCGGGAGATCTTCTTGACTCGTGCCTAAAACTGCAAGATGAAATCGAAGATCTAAATGAAACTATTTCTCGACCGTTGACGAGTCCACCTCCATTAATGCCACGTTCTCCTTCAATACCAAGTGGGGTTATGGATTTGGAAATTAAAACAAAAGATCTAACTATGATCCATTCTCCTTCTATACCAAGTGGGGTTATGGATTTGGAAATGAAAACAAAAGATCTAATACTCGAAGAAGAGAATCAGCAGCTGAAGGAGATGCGTTTGTGTAAAGTGTGCATGGATGAAGAAATTGGTGTGGTATTTCTCCCCTGTGGTCACCTTATCACCTGCCCTAAATGTGCTCCTTCTCTACAGGATTGCCCCATTTGCCGACAACAAATTCGTGGAACCGTGCGGACGTTTCTGTCTTGATCCCTTCAGACTGAAGCGATCAACCTGTTCCCTGAACTATAAAACTGAGTTTCCCCTTTTTCCAATAATCTCCTGCAAATTTTTTAGTGCCAATGAAATTTATAAAGAATTAGTCGTAATCAAAAGCGCTACTACAATTTGAAACTGAAAGAGCGTTTCAAGAAGGAGGATACTGATTTTTTGAAACTGAAACCAGCGTCGTAGCATGAAAGATTTTTTGAAGAATTCCATATACAAACTGTATTCCCAATTAAAAAAATTCATAAACGGTTTTGTGAATAGAATAATTATATTGCAAGTTTTGTAGATGAGAAAAAAGAAAAAAGAAAATGCGAGAAATAATTCGTTTCTTTTTTCCTATTTGAAATGTTTTTCGCACACCTTCGTCTAATTTACAAGGATTAATCTGAAAGAAAGTGAATTTAAGTATGTTAAAAAATCAGCAATCAGTTTTTTTTTTGCTCATTTCAGTCACCATTCATAAAAATAAAAAAGTGTAATTGATTCTATTTATAAAAAATCTAAACAATATATATTTATTTATTTATTCTATTTATTTTCTTTGCTCGTCGAAAATGAGGGGTGCATTTGTTGTTTTAGGTCAAAGTAGAGGGGAGCTTGGAATAACCGCATTATTCATCTTTGAACCCACCCTTGATAAAAAAATCCCCTTTCTTCTCTACGCAACGTTTTTATGCTTTTTTTCAATAACTAATGGGAAAAAACATAAACAAAAATATATTCATTGATGAAAACAAAATAAGAAAGAATGAAAAAAAGAAAAGAAAAAGTGTATTTGTCTTCTCTAAATATTGTGAACGAGATTATATAAATCGAAATACTTCATTTAGATATAAAAGATGTGAACTGAATAAGAATAACATATTTTATCTTTTTTAATATCTAGTTGTAAAAATATAAAAACTTGGTTTTAATTTTTTACAAACCAACATCGTATTTTCTTTCTGTTTTGGGAGAAAATACGTTTTTTCCTCGTTGGATAATTCCTTTTTTACAAACTCGATCAATGCTGCGTTTATCTTTAATCTAGCACCAAAAAAATCACATTCGGAAGAATAAAACTGTTTTATTATCTATAGAAATTTGTTAAGAATCCTTTTTTTTTCTTCTTCTCTAATTATGAAACGAGATTAAATAAAATCGATATACTTCATTTAGATATAAAAGATGTGAACAGAATGAGAATAAATTATTTTATCTCTCTTTATATCTAGTTGTAAAATATAAAAACTAAAAGAAAAATAGAAGATTGTTAAAAATAAGTTGTCGGGAAAAATTATCAAGTTGGGGATTCTTTTCCCTATTTGAAATGTTTTTTTCGCATTTATATCTAGTTGTAAAAATATAAAAACTTGGTTTTAATTTTTTACAAACCAACATCGTATTTTCTTTCTGTTTTGGGAGAAAATGCGTTTTTTCCTCGTTGGATAATTCCTTTTTTACAAACTCGATCAATGCTACGTTTATCTTTAATCTAGCACCAAAAAAATCACATTCGGAAGAATAAAACTGTTTTATTATCTATAGAAATTTGTTAAGAATCCTTTTTTTTCTTCTTCTCTAATTATGAAACGAGATTAAATAAAATCGAAATACTTCATTTAGATATAAAAAAATATGAACAGAATGAGAATAAATTATTTTATCTCTCTTTATATCTTGTTGTAAAATATAAAAACTCTGTTTTAATTTTTGACAGTCCAGACATTGTATTTTTTATCTGTCTGGGAGAGACTAGGTTTCAAAAAAAAGATGACCCACATTTTTTAGTGGGCAAAAATCAAGGTTGGGCTCCTGTTTAAAAACAAGCGTCATCATACACAGACGACTAGTTCTGTGTACGAGTTTTCGCAGCTGCAGACATACAGAAAAAGCGCTGGGGAAGAACTTGTTTCTAAGTGTTCGTCTTACGGAGCTACGAATTGGTAAGAATAAAAATATTTTGTCTTTTTTATACTTAGTTATAAAATATAAAAAAACATATGTTTTATTTTTTTACTAATCTCTTCGATAATGACTAGAACTTTTTTTCTTTATTTTGTTTACCTTAGGAGTATTCAATTTAATTTAAAATTTCAACCAATAAGCATTTTCAAATAAATTTTCAATCAATGAACGTTTGTTTTTTTTTCGATTAAAGACATTGATCTCTGCGAAACATCAAAAAATTCGTTATAAGAAAAAAAACCATGAGTCATAAGTAATATAAAATAAATGCGGTAGGCATCACAAGTTTGAGTATAAGGTCTCTGAATAACAACACAACTTTATCGAAATAAATTGTCTAATGAAAGGGATTATGTATTGGATTACCGAAGGAGTCAAAATAATACGCACCTGATTTTCGAGGGTGAAAAAAATACGGAACAACATAGTAAGAACCCGGCTTTGAATGATTGTCCAAGTTCACAGCATACGTCTGATGTAAGGCTTTTTTACTGGAAGTCTATCACAAGCGTATACCCCTACCATGATGTTTATTAAATTAAGAGAGATAAAAAATTACAACGGAAATAAATAAGATTCATTTTCTTTATTTTTCTTTCAGCTTTCGCCTGACATTGGCCCCAAAACATTACTTTCACGGTGAAAAGATCTTTTCTCCCTATAAAAGAATGTAGCCCTAGGGCTGTGGAATGACTCAGCATTCATTGCGCCTCTCCAAAAACTGAACAGTTGAATGCTCGTGCCGAAAAAAAAAACGCGGTGAAAACCTATCTACGCGTTCGTCAAACAGAATGTAGTAGGTAAGATATTTGCCTTTTTTTGTTATTCAGTTGTAAATATAAGATTTAGTTTTAATTTTTACAGATCTCTCGTTAATGACTAACCTTTCTTTTCTTTTTTCTTTCAATTTACTGCTTTTTAATTTCTTTTATTTCTGTTTTCGCTAATGTTTTTTAAAGAAAAAATATCAACAGATAGAAAATCATAGGATGCTTTTTTTACTACTAATCTCATGGTTTATTTCTGTTTTTGCATCCGTCGATTACAGATAATAGAATAACCGTTAAAAAACATTTTTAAAAACTCATTTATATAAAAAATTAATTGGTGGAGGTTTTTTTACATTCATTGTAAGAAAAAATGCTCGAATGAATGAATTTACATTCATTCATTCATTCATTTATTGATTCATGTAAAAAATGTTCGATGAACTAGACATTCTGTACTGTGTAATAAAACAAAACGGTCTGTATAAAAAATAATAAAATTGAAGGCCTTTCTACATTCACTGTAAAAAATGTTCTTTCGATAATTATGCATTAAATTCATATTCATTTATTCATTCATGTAAAAAACTAATCATTCTGTATTATGTAATGTAATGATTGTGAAACAATCTGTATAAAATATTAAAATTGAACGTAATTCTCTTTCTCTATATGTTTCCGTTGTGATTTCTTTTTTTAAAAAATAAAAAAATAAACCTCCTTAAGAAAAAAGATAAAATTAAAAATAGCACACCATTAATCGGTGGAGGTTTTTACGTTCACTGTAAGAAAAATGTTCTTTCGATTATTAGACACTAATTCATTCATTTTTTTATTCATTCATGTAAAAAAAAGTTTAATGAATTAGGCATTCTGTACTGCGTAATAAAGAAACAGTCTGTATAAAAAAGTAATAAAATCGAGTATCCGTTGTGATTTCTTTTTTTTAGAAAATTAAAAATGAAACCTATAGTTTCCTTAAGAAAAGAATAAAATTAAAAATACCAAAAAGAAAATTATTGTGTTTATTTGTTACAATGTAAATCTCAATTAACATCAGATATTAAAAAACCAATTGTTTTTACGAAAGAATTCCTTTTTAAAATATTCAACAAACTTTCTTCTCGTACATTTGCGAAGGAATAAATCGTGATACAGCCTTCGTTCCTGTACCTTATCAAATTAATGTTTCCGTTTTCAAATTTTTAGTAGTGCTTTTCAAAAAAAGGTTAGTGTGGAATTTCAATGTGGCATATAAGAATTATTTGGTTTTTTAAAAAAGAGCTTAGAAATAGTCATAACCAAAAGCGCTACTACAATTTGAAACCGAAAAAACGTTTTAAAAAAAAGGCGATACTGAAACCGAAAGCGTAGCATAAAAGGATTATTGAGTTTTGTTAAAAAAAGCTTAAAAACAGTCGTAACAAAAAAGTGTAGGATTTGAAACCCAATCATTAATTTGTACTTTCGAATTATGTCAAACGAATGATGCAATTGTTGTCTATAAAACAACAATTGAATTATCAATCAGATCTGAATAGACGTAAAAAACCCCTTCATTCAGGTCAATGACATAGCCAGCCTCTTTGAAATAGAATTCCATTTGACTGAGAAAAAAAACCTAAAAGTTTGCGAGTTAAAATTTCTTTTAAAAATAAATCTGCTATTTCAAGAGTCATACCAATGCTCTCTCCTTATCATAACGAAAGCGAATCTTAACATGAAAAATAAAAAATTGAAATAATACTATAAGAAAGAATTCCTTTTTAAAATATTCAACAAACTTTCTTCTCGTACATTTGCGAAGGGGGTCCGTCGCGATACAGCCTTCGTTCCTGTACCTTATCAAATTAATGTTTCCGTTTTCAAATTTTTAGTAGTGCTTTTCAAAAAAAAAAGGTTAGTGTGGAATTTCAATGTGGCATATAAGAATTATTTGGTTTTTTAAAAAAGAGCTTAGAAATAGTCATAACCAAAAGCGCTACTACAATTTGAAACCGAAAGAACGTTTCAAAAAAAAGCGATACCGAAACCGAAAGCGACGCCGTAGCTTTAAGGAATTTTTGAGTTTTGTTAAAAAAGCTTAAAAACAGTCGTAACAAAAAGTGTAGGATTTGAAACCCAATCATTAATTTGTACTTTCGAATTATGTCAAACGAATGATGCAATTGTTGTCTATAAAACAACAATTGAATTATCAATCGAATCTGAATAGATGTAAAAACCCCTTCATTCAGGTCAATGACATAGCCTGCCTCTTTGAAATAGATTTCCATTTGACTGAGAAAAAAACCTAAAAGTTTGCGACTTAAAATTTCTTTAAAAATAAATCTGCTATTTCAAGAGTCATACCAATGGTCTCTCCTTATCATAACGAAAACGAATCTTAATATGAAAAATAAAAAAATTAAAATAATAGCATAAAAAAGTTTGGATTTTCATTTTTTTTTTGAAGAATTCTGTATAAAAATTGTATCGTTAAATTTACATTCATTCAATCATGTGAAAAAAAGTTCGATGAACCGTACCATGTAATGCATTCATTCATTCATGGAAAAAAATGGTTCGATGAACCATACCATATAACATTAGTTGTGAAAAAATAATAAAAAACCAATAAAACAACACCACAATCAAAAGACAGTCCAAACTTCACCAAATACCCACCAACATCAGAAAAATACAAAATACAAACCATCAAAACATCCCCATACCTTCCCTCAACGAACTCAACCATACAGTCTCATCCCTACCTCCCCGTCCCTCAAAACACAATTTCAACAAAAAATTCGTTCTAAAACTACTTAAAAACAACAAAAACACCAACAAAAACAAAAGACAATCCAAAAAACACCAAATCCATCCATCCCTACTACAAAAATCACAAAAAAAACCATTTCCTTCCAACCAAACCATCAACATGGGCCTATACTATCCCAAGCACAGGGGGAACTCAACCATACCTCCCCCCGCCCTCCCTCAAAACACAATCAAAAAAACCTTCCTAAAACCACTTCAAAACAACCATTACCCCTCCAAAAACAAAAAACACTCCAAAAACCATCAAGTCCAACCATCCCCTCCACAAAAATCACAAAAAACCCTTTCCTTCCAACCAAAAACAAAAAAGTGGTCTCAAGTGACTTCCAAACCAGGGGCCACAGTGACTCCCATCACTACTGACAGCCCTGCATTTTTCCAGCCCTTGCCATTTTTCAGTTGTTCATTTTCACGAAAATTTCGTGGTTGTTCAGGAAATCAACATATATTTTGTATTGCGCTGCACTAGATTTCACAGATCGTTCACGTTCCTGGTTCATGACGATGTCGTGGTCCACAATGGCGTTATTTCAGCGCACGCGCACTACGTAACTATCACACATTTCGAGCACAGAGTGTGGAAATCAAACAAATGACGGTCACTTGCCTTTGAAGTTAGCAAGTAGTCAGTCCTGGTGCTAACGATACATGTAAACCGGAAATGGAACTCTACCGAGCCAAGTTACAGTATACCAACTCTTACCGATATCGTTATGACACTCGTTGTGATTCTTAGCGGTTCGCGTAACGAGTCAGGATAATGAGGGATTACAGAATAGGCCTGAATGTACCATAGAAAAATTCAGTAAAGAAATTAAGTAGATTAAGTGATTAGAAATGAATTTGGTGCTAACCAACTAAGGACAAACCAGGAAGATCAACAATAGTAAAACATAAATAAACAATCTAAATACTGTAAATTGCAATGACATATGATGGTGTCACAGTCAAAACAAATAAACGTTTTCAGGTCAACAGAAACTAATAGAAACGACATACAAATTAATTTAGCGGCATGTCACAACACAGGGTGTACAAATATTTATATAACAAGGCTACCTTCCTAATATACACTGCGGATTGTATGTAAATATAAAACTACGTCAAATTAAACATACCTTAAACCAGTGGTCGGCAACCTTTTGTTGTAAGAGGGCCAAATACGTTATGTGGAGATTACTGCGGGCCGCCCTTGGGCCAAAAAGGAAAATCTTATTTTAACAACCAAAAAAAAACGGTGGAGAGAAATCGCCAACCGGACAATAAATATGCCTTCGCCCATAGAGCCAACATCAACGAGAATTCTGTACAATTGTTTCATCCTTATTGGGGAATCATCAGCAGAATCTACTCGTTGATGTTTGGCTCGCCGCGCGAAAGCTCTACCCAAAAGCAACCGAATCCGTTGTGGACTATATCTAACACTATTTTTAAGATCATCTTTGTAAGATTGCCAATCAGTGGTTTTAGGATTTCTGTAGAAATCGGTAACAAAGTAATTGGATTCTAAAATAAAGTAAATGTATTATTAAACATCATAACACCAGAAAATAAATGTCAAACTACATTTATTAACTGAAAAAACGAATTTTCAAGGAGATAAAAAATTAACCGTCTCCTCTTTTTCAAGCCTTTTTTACAATAATAATAAATTGACGAGATTCTATTACAACAATGACCTTAAAATATTGACATTAACAGTTAAAAAACGTCAATACAATAATAATAAAAGATCATAATCTACAATATAACAATCACACATTATTAATAATCATAAATTCTTATCAAACGAATACAAAAAATTAGATGGATAATAGAAAGCCTATTAACACTTTAATTTTTCGATTATTACCTTTTTGTTAGATGTTACAAATTTTTTGTTAATCATTTCTCTAGCCAATTTTACTAAATTTTCACTAACTTTAACTCCATCATATCTATTGAGATTTTTTTCTTTCGAATTTCGAATACATAGGCTTTCTATTGTCTTTCTAATTTTTGTATTTGTTTCATTATATAAAATGTTTACTTCACAATTGATACAATGTTGCTTATCTTTACAGTGTTCAGCAATTTCAGATTCCTTTACTAATTTTTGTCTAATATATTATTCGTGTTCCCCCATGCGTTCTTGAACTGTTCTTTTCGTCTCCCCAAGATAGAACGAATCGCAATTCAGGCAATCTAATTTATAAACAACACCCATTTCAAACTTCTTGTCATTGCTATTTATCTTTTTACACAAAATATTTTTTAACTTATTTCTATATTCAAAATTTAAGTTTACTCCATATCTTTTACCAATTTCTTTTAATTTCCAGCTGTTCTTATTCAGATACGGAATGAAAAATCTATTTTCATTATGTTTATCCAATTCTTTTATCTTAAATTTATTATAATTTCTTATTGAGCTATCTATGAATCTGTCAGTATAACCATTCTTTTTTAATTTTGATTTCATATCACTTACTCCTATATTAAAATCTTCTTCATTACTGGTCTTCTTCATTAAACAAAATAACAATGAAACATTACATTAAAGATTACAAAAGTGACCATATTTTAAAATTTGATTCTGGACACAATATGAAAATAAAAAGGAATATAATTGAGAATTATTTAATTAGAATTGATAATAATACCAGTAATGAAGAAGATGACAACAATTCGGTTGAAACAATGCGGTTTCAATGAAACGGGCTGTCATAGAATTACTGACTGCGGAAGGATGTGCGCCTAGCAACGTTCATCGCCATATGACTGCAGTTTAGTCCGGATCTTGCGCCCTGCGCCTTTTGGCTCTTCCCCAAACTTGCGGTCCACCTTAAGGGTCAACGCTACAGTTGTGACGCGGAGGTGGAAGCATCAGCTCGGCAGTGGTGTCGATAGCAGCCATCACAATTCTTCGCCGACGGCATGCAAAACCGTGTTTCGCGTTGGCGCAAGTATGTTGCCCGTAATGGGGACTTTGTTGAAAAATGATGCCATTTTTCATAGTAGTTGACATTGCAAGCTATCCACTGATACCTGTATCGGTACTGTCTGTCAAACACAAATGAAGGTATCACCTTGGAAACATTACTTTCTGAATCATCCTCGTAGGTGTAATGTGCTGTGGAAGCTTTCCTTTATTTAGTAGTTGTAATGTGCTGTGGAAAGCTGCATTGGAGTAGTTTCATTCTTAGTCTTATACAAAAATATTATAATGTCTTTTCTGGTTCAAAAAAGGAACGTTCAAAAAATTGAGTTTTGTTATTTTCTTTATTTTTTTTTAATAAAACTGAGCTTTTTAAATTAAGAAAATCAATTTTGAGTCTATTGTTAAATCGATAGAAAAACATCAATTAATCGATCAAAGTAATAATTTTTAAATTTTAAATTGCAATGCTCTGCTGAGCAGCTAAAGCTAATTAAAATATATCTTACAAAAAATTTTGAATTGAGTCCAATTTTGCCAGAACAGAAATATATAGATAATTATAATTTGTATATATAATTAGATTGAAAGCTTAACATGTGTGAATAAGATGGCAATATAAATAATGAGCCAACACACATAATGATTCTTAAAAAACATGTAAACAGATTAAAAATGTACAACATGTTTCGAGTAGCTAACTACTCGTTAACGAGTGAAACAAAACAGAGTGCAAGCGGAATTTATACATGGAGAAATAACTCAAAGGGAAATTATCAGGTGACTTGCAGTGATGACCCCTTTCGGCAAAAAGTTGAATTATGCATTCAGAAGACGTCATGCAATCCGGGTCAGGTTGATCAACGGGAGGGGAAGTCGGGAGTCTGCATTAAACTGGAACGATGCCTTGTAGAAGAACAATACCGAAGTGATGTAAGGATTTTGCGGTGAGGGAAGCTCAGCATCTAAAATAATAATAATAATAATACACTTGTGGGTAGATTAATCATGGAAATCTAGGTCTTTATCTTTTTTAGTGAAACCGTATCCGTATATAGTTCTGACTGAAATTGAGTCATTGTAGCACTTGGGGTCTGTTAGAATAAACAATGATTCTTTACATTTGCGGGCTAGATCGTTCGTTTCATGAGCTAATATCAAGGGATTATTATAGTCGATAGTATGTCCTGTTTCACGAGTATATTTAACAGTAAGGTAGTTAAAATCATCAGTACGAAGTGCATAAGTGTGTTGATAAACACGTTTCTGAATAGGTTGTAATGTTTCCCCAATATATCTACAATGGGAATTGAGGTAACTAAGCGCGTATATTACACATTTAGGGTTAATTTCCACTGGTTTGGTTTTATTGTTAATAGTAGAGCCTATAGTGGATCTGATGGGAGAGGTTAGGCATATCCCGAAAGGTCGGAGTATTTTTGATAACGCTGGAAATAAAACGCTATGAAAAAGTACTGATACAAAAATGACAGTTTGATTATTATCATTCTTGGAAGGGTTATAAATACCTCGAACTGCACGAGTTAAAAATTTATCTAGGAATATTTATGGGTAATTATTAGCATTAAGGATATTCTGAATGTTTCTTAGTTCGGCTTCAAAAATTTCATTAGAGCTGGAAATAGTGAATGCTCTAATCACCACCATATTGATAATATTAATTTTGAATGATCAAACTTGATTACCTTTGTCACTTAACATAATAAGAATGTTTCTCTAATTATATAAAAAAAAAATGGGGGATATAATTAATGTTGGTCATTCATAGTTTTTTGTTTATTACAATTTTTATGCTCCTTGTAAAGTGTTTTACTACAAAAACCCTCTGGCAAAAAAAAAAAAAATATGATTGTTTTCTAATAGTTTTTTGTGCTCATTATAAAGTGTTTCCAATAAACACTCTTTCGCATCTTCATTGTTCTATTAGGCACCGGTACACTAGTCATTCTAAGTTTTTTTTAAAAAAAAAGAAAAAAAAAATTATTGAATGTTGGTTTATTCATGGTTCTTTAATTTATTATAATTTTATTGTGCTCATTGTAAAGTGTTTTCCTACAAACACTCTTAAAAAATTAAATTCAGTTTGTTTACTTTTTTTAATTAAAATCTGTGACACCAGATGGTAACTAAAGGTGTTGGGATTGGTTGGGTAGAGCTAGCTTTTTGATTGATGTTTGGGTTTGACTACGGGGTTTACACACCATGTTATTTGTGATATATCCTAGATGGTTTTGTATTTAAAGGGTTGTTCCCGGTGTTCTCCATTTGCATTGAAAAACGTTTGTAATTTGGCAAACTGAAACTGTATATGTTTTTTAATTTTGTCATAAAGTTTTTAATTTTCATTTTGTGTTAGGCTTCATTGACCTTAACTCTTCATAACGCACGTAAAAACCACCCATGAAATTTTTTAATGTTTATTTATTTTATTTACATGAATCCTTTAGATCGAATATTATCATAAGAATGAAAGCTGTACATGTTTTGTAGGTTATCAATGTTAATATAATATTAATATAATAATAATATTATTGTGAAAACATAATATTCTACCTCACCTTCAAGAAACAAGATAGAAAGACGTGATGTTTAAGCCTAGTTTCTTGTGCACGTGAGTTTCATCAAATCAGTATGTATGTATGTGACAGAGTTTGTGTAGGAAGCTTCGATTGATTGATTATGAAATAACCAAGTGCGATTAGATATCAAATACTCAAATACATGAGAAGTTGGATAAGAAGCGATCGCCGGTGATCCGCCAAACCCACATGCGAGATTCATCACTCCACGGAATGTTTTTCCACTCCTCCACAGTCCAATGGTGGTGAGCTCTGCACCATTGCAACCGATGCGTCGCATACAGACACAATCACAATATATCACAAATGAATAAATATAAGACATAATTTAAACAAGAAATTGTCTGGTTAATGACGTAAGATTAAGCCTTACAAATGCATATTCTTTTTTTCTTTGGCATTCTTGCCCACACATCTCTTTTTCTTCTTTTCATTTTCTTTGTGCAGAAAAAATTGTATTAATACATTAATACATTTTTCAACACAAACACTGTTACAGTCTTTACACATGAAGGAAATTGAATCCATATTTATGTTTTGCTTTCATTTAGTTTTAACTTGAAGTCTACTTTCTCTAACCATACTGACTTGTGAGATAAGCAGATCTCACGTAATTAATGGACGACCCCTTAATCCCTTAGTGTCGCGTATTGTCTATATGGTATTTGGAGCATCTACGGGAGCTACAGAATATAAAATGAAATCTTTTTGGAAAAAAAAAATTATTTATTATTATTATTAGTATGCTTGAGTAGTAGCAAAAGGTTTAACTTATGGCTGAGAGAAGTTAAGAAATGAA
>JAFIDM010112595.1:0-15112 GCA_023159025.1 Thereuonema tuberculata | reverse complement strand
AGCGAATTTTTCCTTATTTGCAATTGACTTGGGGGGCCCGTGAAGGGACCCTAAATATAAGATCCCAGTGTCGGTCGGGGGTGGGACACTTCAGCCCTTGTGTCGCAGCCCCTCCCACCCAAGTGTGGTGTCCCTGCCTCCCATAGGAAAGCGAATTTTTCCTTATTTGCAATTGCCTTGAGGGGCCCGAGAAGGGGTCCTAAATATAAGGTCCTGGTGTCGATTGGGGATGGGACACTTAGGCCCTTGTTCGCCATCCCCTCACCAAGTGTGGTGTCCCTGCCCCCGTAGGAGAGTGAAGTTTTCCCTTTTTGCAATAGACTTGGGGGGGGGGGCGAAAAAGGGCCCTAAATATAAGGTCCCGGTGTTAGTCGGGGGTGGGACACTTAGGCCCTTGTTTCGCATCCCCCCACCCAAATGTGGTGTCCCTGCCTCCCATAGGAAAGCGTATTTTTCCTTATTTGCAATTGACTTGGGGGGCCCGAGAAGGGGCCCTAAATATAAGGTCCCGGTGTCGATCGGGGATGGGACACTTCAGCCTTTGTGTTGGCTTCCTCCCACCCAAGTGTGATGTCCCTGCCACCCATAGGAGAGCGAATTTTTCACTTTACACAATATTTGTGTAGTTCTTATTTTCACCACCAGGTGGATATTGGATTTTTCAGTGCTTTTACCCCTTTTCAACCCCTTTTGGGGGGTGGGTCCGGGTTCTTAGGTAGCCTATCTTTTCCGCAGTGTCCTAAAGAGTAATTCTGCAAAGTTTGGTCCAGATAGGTCAAAGGGCCTAGGAGTGTATAAAGGACAGACAAAGAAAGAAAGAAAGATACATTCATTTTTATATATATAGATTATAAAAACATTATTCTGTCTGTCATTCTGTAAGCAAAATGTTAAATTACAAATTACTAAAATGTTACTAAAATAGAGAATCTATTCATAAGAAATGAAAAGATATTAAACAACTGTCCAACTATACTGATTGGCGACGTAAATATAGATATTTTCAAAATGAATAAAAACAATGCAGTACAGAAATGCGTAAAACTTATGTGCAATAATGGTTTCAAAAATCATCTTTACCGGAACAACAAGAAACAACTGTACAATTCATGGAAATACGAAAACAAATATAGATCATATTTTCATAAATAAACATGTTATCAAAATACCAGGAATAATATGTAAAGTACGAATCGGATAAGAATTGAAAATGAGAAAATAACAGATCCAAATATAATCTATAAAGAACTAATCAATGATGTTAAGAAAACAAAACTCATGAAAAACTACGTATATAAAAAGAAAAGTCCTGACTCACTCACTGACTGACTCATCAACGCCCACCCCAAACCCGTGGACCTAGAAAGCTGAAATTTTGCACAGAGGTTTCCTTTATGATGTAGACAAGGAATAAGGCCGGATTTTTCGAAATACGGGATAGGGAGTAATCTGGCAAACTGACGATGAAGTGTATTGCGGCAACCCCACGTGTATGGCGCCAACCCGCAATACACCTGAGTTAAGTGGAGAACGGCACAACGGCCTGGGAAGTCGTATATTCTCCGATCTCAATATTAATTGCTAATTAAATAAAGTTTTTTTTTTTTTTTTAATGCTATATACGCAAGGGTTCCGGAGCGAAGCGACGGTACCCGGCTAGATGATATTAAAAAACAACGATGAAAGGTTCAACCTACCCAGATAACCTGTGAAACATGCTAAAGTTGCCAAAAGAAAAACTGAGGGATTCATCTTTCTTCCACAACGTCACAGCAAACTAAGAACCCTGAAAAAACACGATTAAAAAATATACTTTATCCTTTTTTTTAATGTTTAAAATTACAAATGAGCTTCCCATTTTGTCTCTGTAAAAATTACTTTTGATTAAACTGCAAATTTTTTTCTCTTTTATATTATTCTAATTCCAGAATTTTCGTCAATTTAGTTTCACTAAAATCTTAGACTTTGATTACCTAATAAAAGAATGATATTATAAACAAATTCTCTTTTGATCAAATTACGACGAAATTGATATGTAATAAATAAATTTAACTTCTGCTGACAAAACGATTTTTTTTTCTTTTCAGCTAATACTTCAGGAATCTTATGCTACCTCTCAATTCTTCTTCTATCAGGCTTTTCAATTTCAAGTAATTATAAAACTTCAAATGAATCCAATTTTCTACTTAAAATAACAACTGTTACCAAATAATCCATAGGAATTCCCTTATTTAGAAACATATTTAACATAGGCTTTATGGCCAAAAGTATCCGGACACCCTTACCATGAAGTGGATTGAGCAGGTCAGGAGGTTTGATGTGTCATCGGACGCTATAACAGCTTTGGTGAGGGCTTGGGCGGTCATAATTCTGCGTTCCCGATAAAATGAGTAAGTCAGGCGAGCTCAGTGACTTCGAACGTGTCGTGATAATCGGATCCACCTCTGTGATACGAAATAAAACTCAGATTACGTGCCTACCAAAATTGCCCATCTTCCGTGACCGGACTCACCTTAGTTGTCATTTGATGTCTGGAAGTCAGTTCCTGCGACCACTTATCAAAACCTGGTGGAAAGTCTTCCCAGTCGTGTACAGGCTGTTATCGAAGCAAAAGAGGAACTGATATCATATTAACACGTGCCACAGTAGCCTCCACGTCCCCACCATGGGGTTTACGGATAAGTTTTGCCATATTGTTTTTGGCTGAAGATAGAATTTCGATCTAATACTTTCGACATTTTTGGCCTTTGCAGACAGTTGCTGTAAATTTGATAATTGAGCTAAGAAAAATGATAGAAAGCTGTGGAAAAAAAGCATTATTTTTAGCACATTTCGAGCTATATTGTATTGCCCGAACGTTTCTCTAATGCAAATGGCTGAACTTTAGAGCCGGATATAATATTTGCCTTTGAACAAACATCAAATAGTTTTGTTTTTTTTTGAGAAGGAAGAAATGAATGAAGTAGCAGAAGCTTGAATTGTTTTAGAGGAAAGCTATACATTCAAAGGTTTAGCAAAGGTTGAAAGGGAGGGGGCGATATTTTCAGTTCTCGCCTAGGGTGGCAGAACACCTAGAAACGTCTCTGGTTACTGGCTTCCTCTTTTAGTTAAGCTCTTTGAAAATGCTTGTTTTTTATTTTTTTCAAAGTTGGAGCCCCAATATCTCTGATGGGGGACTTAATAATAAATTGGTATTTACAGATTAAAGAGTACTTTATTAGCGGTACCTTTAAAAAAAAGTTTAATATTCCATGAAGAACAAATTTACAGCAGGGGAAAGTTAGTGAAAGAGTGACAAAATAACGCTACGCCTATTACAACACTACTTATAAAATTCAATTTTTAATAAACCATTATACATTACAGTTAATAGTTATATAAAATGGGTTTTAAAAAGTTCATTAGCTTATCAACAATCAATTGTTTTAAGATATGCGTTGATTAACCATTGGAGATAATTCTTCAGACAACTCGGAAATCAAATGTGAGTGGCGCGTTATTGTTAGTTACAAAGCAGAGATTTTCGAATAACATTTTTAACAGGCACCTACACTCTGTCAGCACACTGTGACATTTTGAAGGAGGTTCTTAGACCTGCTGACCAATAGAACAACACATAAATATCCTTGCTTTTTATACTGATGTCCGTGAATTCTGCGATCCACTATTGTCCATTACTTTGTTTTGATTTTGTTATGTAACGTATAATAGTATTTTCAGGAACACTGTTAAATTTGTGAAACTCGAGTCCCTGGAATTCTCAGGCAATTATCAAATCTGTCTTTGAGGCTTTCTATGTACAGATTTCATCCTTTTCGACAAGAATGTTAGTAATCCCCTTTATCTTTTCACTACAAAAGACGTACATATCTTCAATGTTTAGAATTCGATTTGTTACTGTGCTTTGCAAGCTACCGTTTGTCATCTCTTTTGATGCACCCCCTCCTCCATCGCAAGCCTTTTTTCCGTGACATGGTTTGAAAAAAAGCCATTCAGCATTAATTAAAAAAAATGCCATTCAGCAGCAAATAAAAAAAAAAATGCCATTCAGCAGCAAATAAAAAAAAATGCGAAGTCTCTTTTCTGGTTGCATTTGTTAGCCAAGTTTTTATCTGCTGCTGAATCTTCTTTCTCAATTAATCAACGCATATCTTAAAACAACTAATTGTTGATAAATTATTGGACTGTATAAAACACAGTTAATGTAACTATTAACTCTAACAAACGTATGATGGTTTAATCAACATGGAATTATACAAGTAGTGTTATAATAGGCCTAACGTTAATTTGTCTATTTTTCATTAACTTCCCCCTGCTGTAAGTTTGTTCCTCATGAAATATCAAACGTTTTTGACAGGTACCTCTCATAAAGTACTTTTTAATTTGTAAATATTTTTTTTTATTGAGTCCCTAATCAGAGCTATTTGGGCTCAAACTTTGAAAAATATGAAAAACGAGCATTTTCAAAGAGCTATAACTAAAAGCGGAAGCCAGTTACAGAGGTTAACTATTTTTTGCGAAACTTTTGGTTGTATACCTTTCTTCTAAAAACATTTAAGCTTCTGCTACTTCTTTCCTTTCTACTAAAAAGAAAAAAAACCTTTACTTTGATGTTTGTTCAAAAGCAAGTATCAGATTTGGCTCTAAATTTCAGTCATTTGCATTAGAGATATGGCTAAAAAATACAAGACAAAAAGATAGCTTGAAATGTTCTCAAAATATTACTATTTACAAAAGTTTAGCATCATGTTTTTCTTAGCTCAGTTATAAAATTTACAGCAACTGTCTGCAAAGGCGAAAAATGCCGGACCCCCAAATTAACGTTTTCATAGCAGTGTTAGTAATAATAATAACAATTAATACAGTAATAATACTGATGCTTCATACAAAACAATACTAATAATTGGCAACAGGACATTGTTAATATTCACAAACGTTTTGTTTCATAAATTCTTTAACCAATACAAATGATGCACTAAGCATTGTATTATCGGCCCCTAGGTTACAGCTTGCCTAAGGAACGGTCTTGCATTTATATGCTCTTGCGTTTAATTATTTTGTTTATACAATTGTGCATAGTATGGGGCCGCTTTGCTTTTGACACTGTGTAAAAGCATTAATTACTTTGTTTTGAGTTGAAAATACCGAATAATATTTCAGAAACACCCAAAAAATTGAATGTTTTTTAAATTTTAATTTAATTAAATGTAGAATACTTAGAAATTTAAAAACAAGAAAATATAAATCCCAGAAGCTTCTCAAGTTCATATTTAAATTTTCAGAATTTTAAGAGCATTGGAATAAGAAATATAAAAAAGAAATAAAAGATTTGCAGTCAGCTGCATTTAGGACCTTAAGAAATACAGTGAAACCTCCACTAACGGACACTCCCGAAAAGCGGACACCCCCCAATAGCGGACAATTTTTTAATACCCAGTCCCTTAATATAGACGTTTCCATGTATTGACCTCCGATTAGCGGACACTCCCAATAACGGACAACATTCTACCGAAAATGAACGATCTTGTGTTGTTTTTCAAAAGCAATAGAATCAGGCTACACAGTAATAAGTAGCGTCCAGAGGAAATTTTGAAATTATGGATCGCGAACTCCAACGAAAACTCCAAACACATCAAAGTTCGGTAACGGAGACAAGTGCGATCGAATCTGTTGTCTTCGATTAGTTTTGTCCTGCACGAGTCAAAAACATTCTCATTAGTGGGCCATTATTGCAAGAAAAGGCGTTGGAAGCAAAGTGGACTCTGAAGGCCTTGCAAAGTTAAACGATTTAAATATTCATATTGAGAAACATGTTTACAATGCAAAAAAGAAATGTCAAACTCTGTTAGCTGATTCGTTAATAAAATTAATTTTCTAATGCGTTGTCTTATTTAAAATAATGACAAAATTAATACTGTAATTAATTTTGTTATTATTTTAAATAAAACGAATGGATTAGCATTCAGTTAAAAAGGAAAATAGTAAACAGTTTGCAATTGTTCATATTTTCTCGTAAGGGCAATAAATTAATTGTAGAAATTTAAGATTGTATGTAATTTTTCATTAAATGACATGCTATAAGCTAAAAATTGAAAAAAAGATAGTCCTCCCCAATAGCGGACACCTCCCAATAACGGACGAAACTTCCGGTCCCGTGACTGTCCGTTATTCGGAGGTTTCACTGTAGTAATAAGTTCGAAATGATCGATTTTTATGACTCTACTTCCAAAGTGAAAAATCTCAAGTAATTTAATGTTAAGACAGTTGTAGAACACGTCTGATTGAATGTTTCGGCAATCAAAACATACTACAATAGCACTTCTAAATTGTTTTTATAATCCAAAGCTTCAATATCTGGATGATAACTCAAGGGAACTTATGCTAAATGTATTTTTTCAATGTGCAATGTCTTATTTCAAAGAAACAATAAAAGGCTTCAGGTTAAGAAAGCATTTTGAAACGTTTTGTTTCAAATTCTCAACAAAGAGGATGATTACAGGTAATGGTAGTCGCAATTTTTTATTAATATGAGTTTTAAATTAGAAACTTTGTAATAATGTACTTTACACTACCCTGGCTAAGTAAAGATACTTTTAGACTGTTATCGACTCATTTCATTCCAAAACAAGGCTTAATGACTTGTGAGAAAAAAATAATTCCTCGTTGTTTTTTTAAGGTATTTTTAAAAATTAATGGAAGCTGCCTACTTTCATTGTTGGAAAGTTAATCAATTTCGAAAATCTTCAGAAACATGGGATTATCATCATGAAATGTTTCAGAGCAAGAAGCAATTTTACTATGATTAAAATGATAAATAATAAATAAATATTGCAATTACTAACTTATTTAATGAAAGTAATTGTTTTTAATGAAAGTTAAATGTAATGATACTTGTATCCTTAAGTTTTTGCCAAATAATATTTGCCACTTCTTTTATATAAATCATTTTAATTTTAGCCTATTACCGAGCATATTACCCAGCAGAAGTTCGAATTTACATATTTTAGTACTTACAGACTTCCGAGAACCTAAATTTCTAATATTGTTGAGCGAAATTAACCTCTTCGAGAAATGGATGTAAATTTAGAAACTGTTACCTTATTGTAAAAATAGCAAATAAAAACTGAAGGAAATTTTTCAGAATATTTTTTCAATCCTTCCTACAACCAGCAGCATTCACGAGAAATGTGTTGATGAAGTTATTGACTTTTATTAGAATTAATTTATTATTTAACCAATAATCCGTAATAATAAAGAATAACCCCACTTGCAATGGTATTGTTTCTGTTCCTTCAATGATGTCTACAGAAAAGACGTCCATTAGTTAAAAAATGTTATTTCTTTTACATTTCCTTGCATTAATGCTCATAAAACTCAGTGAAATCATCATCACATTTCAGTTGAATGCTGCTGGTAGAAGCAAGGATTGGAAAAATATTCTGAAGAATTTTCTTCAGTTTTGGTTACTAATTTTAAATGAAGGAAATAATTTCGAAATTCACTTCCATTTCTAGAAGATGTTAATTCCGTACACTCAAGAAAATTAGATTTCTAAGATTTATAATTTTGTAAATTCGAAAATATGCTGGCCAATATGCTAAAACTGAAAAGATTTATGTAAAAGAAGTATTAAAAATTATGCGGTTAAAAACTACAGGATATATGAATATTACATGAAATTTTCATTGAAATTTTCATGAAATTTTCATTCAATAACAATTACTTTCATTAAATAACAATAACTTTCATTAAATAACAATAACTTTCATTCAATTAAAATAAATATTCCTTATATTTATATTTTTTTATCATTTCAATCAGTGTCAAATTGCTTTATTCATTGAAATATCATGATGATAACTCTCCAGTTTTCGAAGCTGTTGTTTAACTTTTCAAAACAACGCAGTTCCAATTAATTTTGAAAATATATTTTGAAAAAATTCGAACATTTTTATTTTCATTAAGCTTTAGTTTCTAATCAAAAGAATCAAAAACAATTATCTTTAATTAACCAGAGTGCCCTTAACTACATATAACGAAATTTCTAATTAAAATACATATTTAAAACAAAATGCTAGTATCGAAATTTATAATCTGCGGCTATATTATTTATCCTAAATGGTTAAAAGTCAGATTTAATACTTTCATTCCTTTTATTAGGAACTCCAACAATTAATTAATATTTAAATTTTATATTTTTGTTTGGAAGAATAAAATAAAGTTGAGGAGGAAAAAGATGGCCGTATTAATTTCCTAGATATAACGATTAAGAAAGATGAAATTTTGTTGTTAAAATGTGAACATTATAGAAAGTCTTTCCAAAGTAATCATATGCTTAATTACATTTCTAACCATATGACATCCACAAAAAATGATAATTAAAGGAAATCTTAGAAGAATTGTTAATTATACACATGATAAAAATCTTTGGAAGAATAAAATCAAAAGTTTAAAAGAAATATTAATAATGAACGAATATCCTAATGCATTCATTGAAGCTACATTCAAAGAATTTTTCAAAAAAAGAAGATTTGAGAATCATTTAGATCACATTAATGAGAGGAAAAGTTTTCAAAATGCATCACCTTACCCATAGGTTTAAAGATTAACAAACAAGTGAAGGATGTTTGTAAAAGTAACGATATCAAATTGGTTTTTTATAAGAATAACGTTCTTTTTAAGAAAGTAAGAACAAGGATAAAGGATACGAAATTAAATAGAATGGGGATTGTATACGCATTGCAATGTAGAGATTGTGGTGAAGTGTACATAGGAAGTACAGGAAGGATGGTGAAAGAACGGGTAAAAAAGCATGTTACGGCATTTGAGAAAAGCAACAGTAAGATTTCCTAATGGGCTAATCATTGCATGCGTAAAAATCATTTCCCCTATCCAATAATACACATCATTTTTCATGTTCAAGATGAAAATAAAAGATTTAAATTGGAATCATGTTTGATTAATAGTTGTATCTGTTTCAATAAAGATAAGTCTCTCAATGTTAATGAGGTATCACTTAATATTTTCAAAAAATCTTTTTAAAGTTATAATAAAAATAATAAGTTTAAAGATATTTTAGTGTTTAATTAATATAAAGAATATGGGAATAATGATATAATAACCCATGTTTATTCATCACGTTTATTAATAATATTTATTTTGTATTACTTTTCCTCATTGTTATTGTTTATTTAATGTCATCAACTTATATAATTGGCCAAGTTCGTCTGTCTGTCCATCTGTCTGTACCTCGATATAATTAGGCTATGAAGATAGATCCAAAAGTTCTCAATGGTACCATTGAATCAAAAGTACTCAAATTGGATGAAAATATTAGTTCATTTTGTCATTCCATGTTGTTTCCATGAAATTTTACCCGAAATTTTAACAAATCATATGTTCAAAACCAAATAAATTTGTTACCATTGCACCAATTTTTATGAAATTTGGCATACTTACTCAGTTTCTTAGGCTGATTTTGAAACTCAAAACCAATTTTGCCGCAGAATCTTCGTTCAAAAGTTAGCGCAGTATTTAGATTATACAAAGATGAGTTTTAAATGCCTTTCGGCGTTGTTGAGTCAAAAATAATAATTATTCTTTGGATAAACTAGTCGGCTACCCGTCGCTTCGCTCCGGAAGCCTCGCGTATGTAACGGAAAACAATTTGTAATTTATTGAAAAAAACACACACACAAATTACACCAAGTAAAATAAAACTAATTTTTTTTTTTTAAAGTTTTTTTTTTATTTTAATTTTTGATGTCTATATTCTCTCAATCCACGACTGCTTTTAGAATCAGCGTGTGAATCATATATCTGTGATATATATTTTTTTTTATAGAGATTAGAATGTAATCCGTGTGGTGTAATGCCTAAGACGTCTAACTTCGGAGCAGAAGGTTGCATGTTCGATTCCAATAGATATCTTATTGTCCGGCGTATAAGACTGGGCGTATAAGACGACCTCCAATTTTTCCAATTAAAATATAGAGTTTGGGGTATACTTGCTGCATAAGACCTCTTCCAACGCACACCAAATAAAAATTAAAAAAACATCAGATTTGATTTCATTATGGTAATTTTAATTCAAATGCTTATGACATTCAGATACATAGCAGAAAAACTGTCACTTATAAACATAATGCTGTTTATCATCAAACATGTAAACATAAAACAGTGCAAGTGGATTAAACTTTTCTTTTAAAAGCGATTACCTTACTTTACTTACCGGCGATTGGCTGGTTGTTGTATACAACGCCTGCTTGGATTGGTCAGCTCTCCCTGTCTCCAAGTAATTGTAGCTTTGTTCATTCTGGCGCATTATTTTAATGCTACATTTCTTTAGAATTTCACTAAAATCATAGTATTTCTTAACTGTAGCCTTGTGTATTCTGTCCCCGTTCTATCTCTTTTTTCCATACCTCGGGCCTCCCGGACGCCTGCAGATTGCTCCGCTGTATCGGGACCGCGTTAAGTCACTTCTTTCCACGAATCCTGATGAGTGGATTTTCTTCAACGGTACTTGTACAGCGCCGTCCTTGCTGCTTTCATACGGTTGCCGCATATGGCGGGGATGCGGCCGCGGCCGTTTTTGAGCTTCCCCCACCATATGCGGAGACTGCAGATTCTCCAGTTCGGCTCAGAAGTTTCAGCAACCGGCATATAAGACGACCCCCGAATTTTGAGAAGATTTTTCTGGTTTAAAAAGCCGTTTTAAACGCCGGACAATACGGTACACTTATTGAAATAATTTCTATTTTTGTAAGTTACAATCATTGCACCAGACAGACAGAGAAATAAAAGATTTTAGTAATATTGATACACTTTTCAGTGGCTTTTGAGTTACAAATAGTGATTTTACAGTATTCTACCTAATAGAAATAGTGATTTTTTTTTTCTTTTCTTTTTTATCCAATTCCAATTGATACTTTTCAGTGGTTTTTGAGTTACAAATAGTGAAAATTATCTACTAATCTAGGCTACCAGATTGTTCGATATAGATATTTGAAGAATAGATGTTCAGATGGACTTTGGTTGATATAGATGATAAATGAAGATCATAGCTTGTATACGAAATTCTTCGCGACAAATTGATTGTGACTATTCTTTAGAGTGAAGATAACCAAATTCTGTTGAATTGTGACTCAAAGACATAACGTTGTACGTGAGTGAAGACAACGTTTTCCAAATATATGGCCACTTTATTTAGAGTTTGTCCTTGAGCTTTATTGATAAACATCGCATAAGAAGGTCTGATCGGAAATTGTTTTCTTGTGAAAGTGAATGGACGTAGATTATCTAATGGTTCCATAGACATCCTATGGATGCAAACAAAATCTCCTTTGTGAGTTCTGTTATAATTTCGGTTTCTAAGAGATCATTATCGAATGAACGGCATTTAAGTTGAGTTCCATTGCAGTATGCAAACTTGGGATTGATGTTTCACAACAGTATTATTGGAGATCCAATCTTCAATGACAAACGATGTTGAGGAATACTGCTGAGATTCAATGCATTCAGATACTCGGGCAGATAGAGATGTTGGGGTGGTGGATTATCAGAAGTGTCAATTTTATTCGCACTTGTATGCTCTGTAGTCTCTCCATGTATTCTTAGAATTATCATTCGATTGATGTTATCGACACTCGTTCATCTTAGTTGATGAGCCGCATATTCATCGTGAGTTTTTTTTACTTTGATGTGATTCTAGCTTTTTGAGTTACAAATAGTGATTTTTCAGTAATCTACCTAATAGAAATAGTGCTTCTTTCTTTCTTGACTCTCTTTTTTTTTAATTGAAACTTTTGAGTGGTTCTTGAGTTACAAATAATGATGGTTTTTAAGTTACAAATAGTGATTTCTCAGTATTCTACCTAATGAAGTACTGCTTCTTTCTTTTTTGACTTCCTTTTTAATTACAATTGTTAGTTTTCAGTCAAAGTCAGTGCAGTTTTGACAGATAAGTCAAAAAAACATTATCAAGAGAGTTGTAGTTTCCATGGCCTAATGGATAAGATGTCTGACTTCGGATCAGAAGGTTGCAGGTTCGATTCCTGTCGCGGATGTTTCATTGTAAAGATTCTTTCTATTTTTCATTCTCACAGAAAACTGCGCCGGACAGACACACAGACAGACAGAGAAATAAAAAATTTTAGTATTATAGAATAAACTTTAGATATGGTTGGTATTTCGTTTTTCTTTTTGGGTGAAAAATGATCCTTTAGATTAAACTATCAAAACCTATATTACATGTGTTCAGGTAAGAAGTACACCTAAATAGATCTGATAAACATTAAAAAAAAAAACAATTTTCAAATCGAATCATCAATCGAATCAAATATGTATATATATATAAATTGGCTAAGTTCGTCTGTCTGTCTCTCTATCTGTAACTCAGTTAACTAAGAACAGTTAACGGTTGTACCTTTCAGTAAATTGCTGAAGTGCGACTTTTACCTTGCCTCTCTGAAACACCTCATGTATTCTGGAATTGATTCCACGGTAGGGAAACGACAATCAAGTGTTTTTGCAATACCCGCTGTATCTGACTTGCTTTCAGCCACTTAACAGCTCTCATGCTGTTGATCATGTAAATCATGTTGTTGAAATATTGTTCGAAACGAATACTTTATGAAACGAAATGTAAAGCGAAACGCGGCAGACAAAGAAAGCTCCTGGAAAATTTATATCCCAATCTGTGACTTATGCATTCTGACATTTAAGACGGAAATTTGTAATGAATAATTGAATAATACTGAATATGAATAACTCTGCTGACATCATACACGACTCGTGTTTTCCTAATTTTGCGTTATGTCGCTCAAAGCTTATGCTAAAATAATTATTCTGAGAAGTGTAATTTGAACGATGCATGAATCAATTTTTTTTTGTGTTTTCGACAATAAAAGATGAAAGTGATATTCTAAAATATTTACATCAGTCGACAGAAATGCGCCGCCCTCTTTTCAAATATCATTCTTATAAAAGATAGTGGTTCTGAAAATTCAAAATGCTCTGGATAAGAAATGAAATTATTTGGAAGTCCTTCAAGGATAATATCGGTGAATCAGATTACCACTGTTGTGTAAAATTTTCAGACATTATGAAGAGAAAAAACATTTCTTACTTAATTTTATGACTTTGGAAATCAATGAATATCTAAACCTAAAGAGGATAAACATCGAAATTAACAGAGATTAATTGTAGTTGGAGTACAATTCAACAATTTCAATTTGAATCGAAAACACATCAACAAAAAACAGAATGGAAAAAATAGATTGGAGTGAAAACTCTCAAAAGCTGCGATGCCAATTTCAGCTACGTCGATCATCAGAGTGACTAAACAGCTTATGGTTCTCTGTAATGGTGATTACAAAATTTCTTTTCCCCTTTTTTTCTTTATATTAATTTTATTTATATTTTTTGCTATCTTTGTATAAGACAGGGAAATTAATAACGCTTCTGAGCCTAACAGTATTGATTTTCCAACTCTGTCAAAATTAATTCTCTGAGAAATTTAAAAATGAAATATTTTGCTTTCTGCTAACTAATGTTCATCTAAATGTTCATCTAAATCTAATGTTCATCTAACTAAAAAATAATTTGTTATTCAACAAATTATAGATCGTTCATTATATTTTTGAAGACACGTGATCACAGTTAACCAATCATTTACCACTTCCTTTCTTCACTAGTTATTGCTTTGTTGTGTCTGGCATGTCGTTGCAAATTTCTTTTGGTGTTTACATCCTATTTGACCTCACCCTGCAAAGTTTTATTTTTATTATTTTGGTTAATTTTTCAATATTAGGAATTTATTTATTTATTTATTTATTTTCGATTTCATAAAAAGATCGCTTTTTGTCGTCTGTTTCTGTTATTGATGCCGGCTGCTCTGTTTTATTGCCCGGTGTTTCAAACAGTGGGCTGGGCTTAGTTGTAAGCGAGATTTCGGTTTCCTCAACAACATTGAACACTGAATGAGATGAAATACCTGCTGCTTCAGCCGTTTTACGATAGAGATAGACAACTTGAAAAATATCATTCCAAATGATTCCTCTCGATTGACCACTCAAAGTTTTGTTAACACAAACGAATCTAATAGTCGAATTTATAATTCATCTGTATATATTAAATAGTTGATTTGGTTTCTGATTGCCACATACCATAAAACTGTGGGCTGAAGCAGCATGATTCAATTATAGGTGAAGTAAAGTAGTTCTTCCCAGGTCTTTTCCTCCAGAAAAGTTCGTACGATTCACTGGGTCCATTAAAAAAAGGGAAGAGACTTCTTTAACTAAGTTAAAGACCAGATGTTGTCATGGCTGACCCCCCAATTCCGTCAGAAATTGGGGGCAGGAAGCCTCCAAAAGAAAGCTCTGTGCTGCTTTGGGGAAGAACATATAAGGGATATATGGATATATACAGGGTGATTCATGAAGATATGCATAAACTTCGGAAGCTCATTCTATATGTAAAAGTAAAGAAAAAAAAATATATAACCATAGGTCCGGAAATGCTTTGGTATCGAGTTACGGCTAGCGAACGATTTCGTCCATAATGTAGTACCCTGGGTGAAATGAAGACTTGCTGGAAGTCTGGAAAGGTAAATTAAGGGGCGAAATCAGTGGTTTCTTATGGTTGTTGACCTGAAAAATCGAATGAAACATGTCGCAGAACTGTATATCCCAGTGATTTGAAGCTTATCCCACGTGAAACCTACAAAAAAAGTTGGCAGCACAATAACAGCTGTTCAACAAAAATGTGAATTGCGTTGTTTTGATTTATTGTGAAAGCTAACAACTGAGGTGTAGTCCATGTGCGTATTGTTATACTACATTATGGCCGAAATCTTTCGCTAGCCGTAACTCTATACCAAAGCATTTCCGGACCTATGTTTATATAACTTTTTTTCTTTACTTTTACAAGTAGAATGAGCTCCCGAAGTTTCTGTATATCTTCGTGAATCACCTTGTCTAAGGGACATCAAAGGAAACACCCATACCTGTATGTAGAATATATCTGTATGTCTAGAAGAGTTGTGACAGTGTTATTTAAAAGTGTAAAATTATTAGGGGAATTATTTAGGGAATCCTAGGCTTTAACTAGG
>JAFIDM010112594.1:0-10216 GCA_023159025.1 Thereuonema tuberculata | reverse complement strand
AAAATGGTTCCTCAGCCCTGCACTCTCAATTCCTCCCCTCGATGTCTAATAACATTTAATGTATGGACTCAATAAATTCAGATTTATTCTGAATACAAAAGATAATTGTGCACATGCAGAGGAAAATACAAAAATAAATGACCAGAAGAAGAAAGTGTCATCTCTCAGCCATAAAAAGAAATAAAAGTTTGCATTGTTCGATGGAAAAGTAAAAAACAAAACAAAGGGTTCATATTATTAAAAAAAAAAAAACATTCCTATATGAGAAAAATGCCTTTATTTATGTTGATAAATATATTTATGTTCATAAATTTGTTCTACATTATGTTTGTAAATATGTTCTTTTCTAACAAAATATACTCTGTTGTAAAAAATAAAGAAATAGATCTGACTGGTTTTGCTGTTACGTTCAGTGGACTAGAAGATGTTTCTTCGACGCACTCATCATCAGTACCACATTTGACCGAGATTCAGAGATGTTAAATCATTACTTAACAAAAGACTGGGTGGTCATGCAGAAGTATTAGTCGTCTTATTGGTCGGAGCAATATGGCAGTCGATGATGTTAATACAGTGAAACCAGAAGGGAACACAACCATTAGAAAGGATCTATATGTCCCAAGCAAACAAGTGCTCGAGGATATAGTGCGGTCACAAGAGCTGTCTTAACGATACCTATGGCGTCTCTATCCTCCATTCAAAGGCACATAACTTCCGCTACTTAAAAACAAGGGACACAATTCAACGACGACGAGCAGAGGCGGGACATCATTCTCGGTATCACTTCAGTCTTCTAACACTGACCACCCAACACAGATAGTACCATCCGGAATACCCCAGACAGCACTATCGTCGAGCCAGGCATCCTCCACGGAGTCCAATTTGAATAGTGTAATGTTCAGCGATGAATCCCGCTTCCCTCTTGGCACGGATGATTACCGTATCCGTGAATGAGGAGGCATGGTCATCGCTGTAATCGGCTGTAGTGGTCCTACGGCAGATGACCATCACACCTGGATGAAAGTCTTGGAAGCCATCTCCTACGACAGTCTATTTCCCCTAATTTTGCTACAAGGCTCTTTGACAGACATTCAGAACAATCCGCAGTCAATTGAATTGCCTATGCTGTCTTGCCTTCAAGTATGATAATACCAGACCACACACGGCGAGACTCTCTGAACAATACTCCCATAGGGTTCATACCCTCCCATGGTCAGCCAGGTGACCAGACAATCGAGCATGTCTGGGATTTGTTGCGAAGAAAGTTGCAGCCATCACGGAATTAAAGTTGCAGCCTCCAATTAGCCCAACAATTTCAGAATCTGTCACAGGACAAAATTAGTCTATTAACTGACTATTATTTGCATCGTATATATCTTTAAAAGATAAGAATGATTACATTTCCATTGCAAAAACATTGTTGTTAAATCGTTACATGCTGATTGCGCGTGCAACGTTTCATAAGATTTTCGACTACTACTAGCCTTTCGATGGCTGTGTTGAAATTTTTGCAACTGAGTGTATATTTTAAAAATAAAAAGCGTCAAAATATCCTACAAAGTGAACAAAGGCAAAACAATACGCATTAAGAGCCGTATTATTTGAATCAGAATAACCTAAGAAGTATTAATATCCACTTAAAAATGAATTCATGGAAAATAGAAGTTCAGTTAGTTGCTTACTTATTTATACTTTTTTTATCATTTCTTATTTTTTAAAATAAAATAGAATTAAAATTAAATTACAATAGATATGTCGGAACCTGGGTTCGATCCTGGTACCGGAATGGTGTTTATTTTATTTCCTGTGTTTGTCAACCTCTTCTTCACTTTCCCTTCGGGTCTGAAGCCATTCCGTAATGATTTCCTGAGGATGGTTCGGAAAACCACCTCAGTATCTATTCCTGTGCCTGGCAGTAGGTATAAACTGTATCAACCTAAACACTTGGTCAGTGTAAGAGATTAGACCAGTTTCCCCCTTAGTTAACGGGGGAAGTCTTCGTCCAGCGATGGATTTTTAAGGTCGTTAATAAAAAATTAATAAATAAATAAATAAAAGCCTATCACGTTGAAACGGCTGCACAGATTGCCATCAAATTTGGCAAATTGTTTATTTAGGATCCAACTTAAAACAAGGCTTTATTTTTCCGCCACTGCCATTCCTCAAAAATGACTCCCGAAATTCTTCGTAAAACAGACTGGATAGATTTCTTTAAAATTTGGTACATGCTTGTTTGTCCACTTTACAACAATTATTTTGGTTTTCCTCGTCCTCATCCTCAAAATTGAACCAGTTCAGACTTCACTAAACATAGATAGATGAACATATATCTAGTTTTTAACCTAAGCAAAGCAAGAATTAATAAGTGTATAGGATATAAGATTCTGGAAATAAGTTTTTCAATTGTGTCATTGCTAATCTCATTTGGGTTTTTTTCGTCTGACCTTTGTAGTCTGACCTGCACACAGAGTTCGTGTGGAAGCTCTCCGTGGGTGGCCTCCATTCTCTACTGGGTCGATAACTGATAGACCTTTCATAGCCAATGGGGGGTGACTGGTAGGAGCTACGCATCGTTGAATCGGCTCGCTGTGTTGGATCTACTGGGTCGACTCTGGGACGGATCCTTGTGTCTGCCAGGATCATTGGAGGAGGAGACCTGAAACAGTTCAACAATTCAATGAAATTCAGGTAAAATCATTTTGATAACATGAAAATTAAAGTTCGGATGGCAACTTTCGAGTTCACATGTCCTAAACATTTATGTAAATTGCGATATTCCTTTATCCGAGATTCTTACTTATGGTTCCAATTTAAATTGGGAGGTGAGGCAAAGTATCCTACTTATTACCCTAAGTATACCCTTCCTGGGATAATTTGTTGTTCATTTATCAAAAAGTAAAGTGACGATTTTTATTCCAAACTCTGACTTTTAGATTCAATATTTTTTTTTATTTTTAATAGATTAAACTTTCAAATAAACATTAGTTTCCTGTATTAAATAATTCCTGAGTTCATTTTATTTCTTAAAAATTGCCTAAAACTATTTTCCCTGGAACTGTTTATTCTAATCTTTTTTTACTCTACGATGTACAGTATATTAAAGTGTGTTTCAAGCATAGGACTTAATGTTTTGGTATCATATTATAAACCATAGTCTTAGAGGAATGACTAAAGAATAAACTTTAATTATAATAAAATGTCAGTTCTGACAGAGTATCAACCAGTATTTTAATTGGTGAATTTTTTTCTACAACAAAATTTTCGAGTATTCAAAATTATCTGAGGGTTTTTTTTCGAAATTTTTAAATAAAATTTGTTAACATCAAATAAATTATAATTATTTTTCTTTTATTTTATTTCGACTTTTTAAAGTTGTAATAAATTAAGTTAAATTGCTACCATTGCTCAGGAAAACTTGGTTTAATTGATTGATTTCAATTGTCTTCGCCAATAAAGAGTAGGTTCTCTATTTGGTCATTTATGGATGAATTGATCATGTTGGGTATTTACTGTGACATCTGGTGGCGATTTTTTAAATTATGAGACTTTCATAGATTTATTGGTCCCTGAAAAGGGCACTTTTTTTTTTTGTTGTATTCTAAAACAGACAGGGGGTTAATCTGAAAGACCTGAAAGTGATAGTTAGGAGACCTTTTAAACTTCAAAAAGTCTTTTTGAAGTTTAAAAGGTTTAAAAGTTTTGGAAGTTTAAAAGGAAGTTAAATAACTGTCATCGGAAGAAGCGATGATAATCAGTGGTTCCACTCGAGTCTCTATGAGATGATCTGAGCCAGTAAGAGTCTCCTATCTGAATCACATGACCGTATGCTTTCTTCCAATTATCTGATGAAATCAATTTAACAGCAGGTGCAGTTAGTTTTTCTGTATCTGTAAGTTTTATTGTGCTTACGAACATAATCCTTGATTTGCGCCCAAATTAATTCGATTGGGTTGAGTTCACAATCATAAGGTGGCAGTCTTAGTGCTGTGTGCCGTGAGCTAACGCAAAGATATCAATCACATATTGTTTTCTGCCTACCTTATGATGTTTCCCAATAGTGTACAGCTCACCTTCAACATCTTCATGTCATGCAGAATTCCTTGACGGTCAACCACGCAATCGGAGTGATACGACGGAGTGATCCATTACAATTACCTTCTGGAATGAGAAGGTAAGTTCAGCAGTAGTTGTTTTTCAAACCATTGCTTAAAGCAGTCGCCATTCATCTCGTCGTGGTAATTCTCAGAATTCGTTCGAGAACGGAATAAAGGCATGGCATCAGGTCCAAATCCACAATTACTTCCTGTGTGGCCTAATATAGGGCGGTTTTTCTTTTCCGATCGGCATCTGTCGCCCCCGGATACCGCCGTCTTCGCTATACCACTGCTTCTCTTTGTCTGCGTGAGCATTGACCCATGTTTCATCAAGATAAACGATTGGTTTCCCTTCCAAAGATACCTCTCTGATTTGCCTGAAATACTTGTATTGATGAGCTACAATGTCACTCCTTTGATGTACAATTAACTCAAATCAATTCTTCCATATTTAATACTCAGTTTCATGAAGAATTCGCTTCAACGATATCTTGCTCCCTCCGATTCCAATTTTTCCTTGAAGTTTCGATTAAAATAAATCAATTGTTGAATAATCATTTTCACGAAAATATTTCCATAATGGTGGCTCTTACAACTGATAAGTCGAAATCATCAATATCTAAAATTGGTTTTGAGTGTGACCTTTTCTTTCCAGTCTAACGTGGCTGTAGCTTTTCCCTCGCTAACTATCCGCTTTATAGTAGATGTGGATATATTGGTCGCAAGTCCGTCTTCTCCAACAATTCAAAATGGAAAAGCATTCCAAAGTATATCCCTTGCTTGTCTCCTTTAATGCTGATTGGAACTTGTTTCGCACGGACGCCGTTTTTAATTTACTGTAACGTAATAAATTCCCAGAAAAATACACTTCATCAAAAAATTCCTATAATATAATAATGTATAATATAATAATAATAATATAATAATACAAAAGCAAATTATACTAAAAGAGTGAGACCAGTATTTACAAGTTATTTCTCAAGACAGATGTTTCTCGCTTAATTGGCATTCATCAGTTGAGAATAGTCACTGTAAACACACAAGGTCTCATTACAGAAGTGAATAGAAATGGGTCCCACAAATCTAAATTAAAAGCAAAATACATATTAAAAATAAAAGAAAGGAAATTCATGTACTGTCCTCCGGCAGCCTCAATGAATTTTTTATGTCCAAGAAAAGAAAGAAAAAGTGCCTAAAAATATATAACACACTAAAAGGGTATAAACACTGAGTGTTAAGGGCATCTCAAGACAGCTGTTTCTCGCTTAATTAGCGATCATCAGTTGACAGTAGTCACTGTGAACACATAAGATCTCATTACAGAGGTAAAGAAAATGGAAGTAGGAAAGAGACCTTGTAGGTTTACAATGACTTCTCTCAATTGATGATCGCCAATTAAGCAAGAAATAGCTGTCTTGAGATGTCACTTGTAAACATTGGTCTCACCCTTTTAGTATGTTTACATTTTTAGGCGCTTTTTCTTTCTTTAAATGCGCACAGAAAATTCATTGAAGCTACCGAGGACAGCACATGAATTTCCTTTATGTTATTTTTTAATGTGTATTTTGCATTTAGTTCAGATTTGCGGAGGTGCATATTTTTTCCTCAAATTACATTTTTTGTTAAACGGAATAGAAGATTATTGGGCATCTGCAGAAATAACATTCGTTAATTGGGAAAATAATAGCGTGGATTGTGATTGGCTGTGGGGTGTAGGACGTCTGTCTGAATATGGCGATTTATAAAGATGGCGAAAGACATCTGGCTGACGGTTATCGTAGACAAGAAACTGCGACAGAAGCAGAGCAAAAATTTAAGAGCAATACATGAAGTTTACATAGTTGAAGCTAAATCATTTTAGCTTCGACTTTTTTTTGGAAATTTTCAAAATTTTTAGGAGGAAAATGTTATTGAACAATCGGTTAGTGAGGTTGTCATTTTGACAATGAAAACAAAATTACTGCTAAAGTGAAACAAGTAATTACAGGCCATTCAGTAGAAAGCAATAAAAAGAAAAAAGAATCAAAATAAACATAGAAATATAGAATACTTCATCCATTTCCGAACTTTTCCAGCCAGAGACCTTTTTTACTTAATTTTATTAATAGAAGAAAGAAAATAACACTATGAAATAAAACTGAGAAACTTTCTTTCACTAAAGAGCTTCTATCACTGAAAGTTTGTTCTAATTATATTTTGTAAATAAAACAAAACTTCGAAGCAATTCTATAAAGTGATAAACAAATCATTATTAATTTAAAAATGAAAAATTGAAGATATATTTTAAACTCATTTGAAAATACTTTCAATTTAAGTAAATGTCTATTTCGATTCAAGGGAATAATCTCAATCTTCAAAGATAAACCTTAAGTGGTAATTTTCAGAATAATTTTACTGCAAGCGAAAAAAAGTTTTGATTTATAAAACTTTTGAAAACTAACGCTAATGCTTCTACCTCTCAATCGCTACGTAGATTGATAGTCTGTTTATTTCCATATAGTCTGTTTATTTATTATAATCTGTTTCTATCACAGTTTTTATATGTAAGTTGATTTTCTTGAATAGCAACCAGAGATGTAATAAAGAAGGTGTTAAAAAGTTCTTCGTTATATATTAAAACAAAAATATCGAAAAACTTGGCAAAACGGAACGATAGTTTCCGGAAATATCGTTGTAGAATTTTCAACAGATTGATGAAATGGAAGAAATATATTTTTGTTTTAAGTGTTATAAAGATAAATTATGGTATGTGTGTATATCCTCGTTAACAATGGATTTACGAGTTTAGTTTAAATGTTTATAATTTCCCTTAATACGCATCGGAGAAAATAAAAATATAGATCTAGGTCCACTTATGATAAATTTAGCTCAATTTTTCCATTCTTTTAACGATACTTGATTTAACTATGCAAAAAAATTTTTTCCCTTTGCTGCTTTCTATTTATCTGCTATCTGTAAGCGCATTTATGGCACAATTTAAAAAAATGATCACGAGTATTTTGGTCTTCTTTCTCCCCTGTCTTAAAAAATAGCCCATTAACGCTATATGTTCAGTCCTCACTATACAATGGATAGCTGAGAGTATTTCTACAGTCAGATTAGCTGATAAAAATGAGAAAACGCCCTACATAACTCGGATATTTCGAAGGATATTTAAAGTTGTTGTTTTTAAATATTAGTATGAAGAATAATAAAAATGAGATTGAAAAATGTTTACATATTCGCAAAAATTCGTTACAACTGAACCACAATAATCATATTAATTTTAAAAAATTACTTTTCATCGAAACTAAAATTTATTAATAATTTAATGTTACCTGAAAATGAATAGTAACTTTGGTCCACATTTGAGGAGGTTCCAAATCATCCATAGATTCACAAGTTTTCATTTGTATTTTGGTCACCTGCGTTTCATTGTGGCTATCTTAAATCAAGCCTTAATTACTGAATAAGAATTGAATCATACAATTTCAAAACAGATTTTAAATTTAAAAGATAATTGATACGTGTTTATCCCTCTTCTAATTTCCTCAAGATAGCTTTCACAGAAATGAAAATATTGCCTAGAATTAATGTAACATATTCCAGGGACATGAATGCAATGGAATCTTTCTGCAGTGAAGCCTAACCCAAGGCGGACAATTCATATCTTCCTTCTTCGAAAATCCCACTAGAAAGAAAATTCATTTGGAAAATATTTCTTTTGATCAGTTCCCATTTTTTTTTTTTTTTTGACTCGCGAGCCACTTCCGATATACATTGCAAAATTCCAACCATCCAAATAAAAAAAAAAAAGAAAAACGCATCTATCAAAAGAATTTTCAAGTCCGCCACCAATTGAGAAGTTTCGGATTAGATGATTTCGTGTGGTTGAGGATCGCACTATAGCTGTTTATCAGGTAAACTGAAAATTTTATAGTTAGTTGAAGCTTTAAAATAAAGGATTCTTATTGATAGTTTCGTATAAACTGAACAATATCCATCTCAGTTATAAATTACTAAATAATACAAATATCAATAAAAATTAAATTTTCATACTGACAGCCTCCATTAGATCTTTGTAAATGTAGGTCTTTAACCTATTTTCCTAAGGAAAGTTAGACTTATGAAATCAGTGTCTCTGTGTGTGTCTTCCACTAATAACTTTTAAGCTAGTAAGCAAATCTTCCTGAAGTTTGACAGTAATATTTATGGTGAACGTTCAATCTTTAGAATTTGAAAGTTTCTTTCTATAGATTGTTGTAAAGAAATTTCCATATTGATTTTTTTAATCTCATTTATCTCTTGGATCCAACCTATTACTATATCTGCTGAATAAAGTGTAATAGTATCAATAATTACATATTTTGTATTTTTCTTTAAATTTGAGATGAACTTTGAAGTAAATCCCGACACTATCTTTGCCATCTATCCCAAAGTTGGCACCAGGTGTTATTATTTCCCATTATTGACAGCCTAAGCAACAATTTTCTATGTAATTTCGATCAATACATTAGCTTACCAATCTGCTGTTTGTGGATCAGTGGACGGATACTCCATTGGTGGAGTGGATCTTCTTCCTGTGTCGCCACATTGTGGTGATGAACAACACGCTGAATCAGAGTTACGTCGGTACCTGGTATAAAAAGGAAATCTATAATAGAAACTCTAATACAGTTCAGAATATAAACCCCCGAATATTTATAAGCCATAAACTTAAATTATCATTGGCAAGGATGTGTTCAATTCTGAATCCGCTTACTTATTATGAAGTAAAAAACAAGATAATTAATGCTTTTAGACAATGTCAAAAGCAAAACGGTCCCATAATATGCACAATTTTATAAACAAAATTTTATCGGACGCGGCCACTTTTGACCCCCCCAACTTCCGCTCAGGGAGTGGTCCTAGAGGTCTGATTTTTTTTTGGACGTGGTCACCTACTTTTTGATGCTGAACACAATGGCGAAGGTTTCATTCTAATATCTCTAACCGTTTGACCACTACAGAGTGTGACATCCAGCATGCATACCACTTTTGACCCCCCCCCCCCGACTTCCTGTCAGGGAGTGGTCCTAGAGGTCTGATTTTTTGGACGTGGTCACCTACTTTTTGATGCTAAACACAATGGCGAAGGTTTCATTCTAATATGTCTAATAGTTTGACCACTAGTGTGACATCCAGCAAGCATAAAAGCAAGAGCGGCCCTCTATGTTTTATAGGCAAGCTGTAACCTAGGAGCCGCTAAAAATGTTTCATAGAAAGATTCACAAAACTGTTTCTTGCTCCAATTAGCAAAACTTTGAACTTTTCTAAAGAATTCATGAAAAATATTTAGTTTACAAAAGTGTTTTGGCAGAAATATTGTATACTTTTTAACTCGGAGTAGATGAATTGTTCTGGTGCACATTTTTTCACCGTCATTTCGAGTCCTTTGACATCAAAATAGGCGTTTGAAATCTAAAACTAAACACAAGTATTAAAATAGTTTTAAAAATATGCATTTATTCTTAAATATAACAAGCATAAAACTGAAATAAATTTTATTGTAACCTCAGTCAAAAAGGTAAAAAAAACGCATTATAGCTGCCAAATATTAGCCCTTGTTTTTCAACTCATTGGTTTGTTTTTTATTTAAATTTCAGCCTCAGTTTGACATCAAAGACCCGATCTGTTTATCCATGACCATGATTGTACGCTTATATTTTTATTATTCTTTATTGTTATGGTGTGTGTTTTCGTTTTAATGCATTCATACGTATTCATTCAATATTGATACTTAATTGGTGCTATTTTCTTAACTACTTACCTTGGTTAACATGCTAACAAAGACTTTGGTGAATGTTTATTTCTGTTCATCATCGTAATAATGAAAAAAGCCTGTATCCCTTTAACAGAAGATGGAAATTTTCTACTGTCACTCATTATGACGTAAGAAATCGTAGAAAATAAACTTCGTACCTGTAGATTTCACGGAACGAGAGCATCATTTTCCATGTCAACAAGATATCGCTGATTGTTTGTAAATAAAAATTATGCCAAAAAAATGTTACCTTTGAATTAAATATTGCTTATTCCAAACAGAATTCTGTGAGCGTCCAATTGAAATCTGAAAGTTGATTTACCCTCAAAAAAATGAGAAC
>JAFIDM010112593.1:0-21245 GCA_023159025.1 Thereuonema tuberculata | reverse complement strand
GACACCTGCAGGTCCTGTCCGGTGCACTGTTACAAGTGCACATTACTATCAACTCTTGTCACGGCATGTGGTTCCAGCCTGCAAGAACGCAGGTTTAGACAACATTTTTCATGCAAGATGGTGCAGCACCGCATATTGGTCGCCAGTAAAGGAACCTTTTCGTGCCCGCTTCAGCGATGATCATGTTCTGTCGAGACACTTTCCAGAGACGTGTCCTATCTTTTCACCAGACCTTAATCCATGTGACTCCTGACTGTGGGGAATCCTGAAAGATCATGTTTATGAGAGACGCGTACGGACCTTGCCTGAACTGAAAGCCAATATCATTCAGCATGTTGCAGCTATTTCACGACACACTTTTCATGCTACTGTTGAGCATGCTGTCCTGTGCTTCCAGCATGTCATCGACGCAGACGGTGGGCATATTGAACAGTCACTCTAGAAGCATTAAAATATTGCATTCCCATCGTCTGTTTATGATCTTGCAGTGCCATTTTTTCACCTGGTTGCAACTTTTTGAAGTAATGTTTTTTCGTTGGAATTCTCTTCCCCATGATCTACATAGCTTATATACAAAATTGCATTACTATTCGTGCAATAATGCGGTCTCCAGACCGCGCAGAAGTGGGGAACTTTAATTATAACCGTCCTGTATGTTTTGTAATATTTTCTCTCAACAGGACTTTTAAGCCCCAAAACAGCGAAATTCATTTACATTATCTATTTCTTTAAATTTTATTTTATATTATTCTTTAGTTCATTTTAGCAGTGCCTATATTCTGATCTCGAACTTGAAAAAATTCTGCGGATTCTTTTGGACACAGCATATTTTGATAATGAATTAAATAGCTTGTAGGCGCGGTATGTTAAATTATGCCATGTTATGTGTGAACAACGTCCAACAGAAAGAAGGACAGAATGATGAAAGTTCTATAGTGGAAACGAGAGAATCCCCGATAAAACCTGCACAGCTCGGATCATCCAGTAGGATAAAACCACATCAAAACCGAACGCTGTTACTCTAAAGGTCCATTTATACGATCCTACAAGACAAGGAACGGGTATTTCCACTATCCCCTTCAGGCAAATACACGAGTGTTTTTATTGACCGTCAGAAGTCTGTGACCTTGGCTAAAGTAGATAGAATTAGATAGATAGAGGGGGTTTAGATAGAATTTCTTGTCACTGTTGAATGGCACCTCCATTCAATATAAACTATACGGTAGTTTAATACGGTAATACGGTAATACAAATAGCCCTTAAGAAAAATTAGCAGTTTATTTAATGTTGAATATTTAGTTTTATTTGTTTATAAAATATAAATAAAGCAAGGAAAAAACACACTTAAAGATGTTTATTATACATTAAAAAACAAACAAACAATTAATTTTATTTAAAATTACATAAAAATTAACAGTGAATTTAAAAAACACTAACAATTAAAATTAAAAATTAAAAGATAAAAATTTAGTTTACATGACCGGGTTTCCTTCCCGAGAGGGAAATTTTTCAAATACTTTAAGATAACTAAATACTTTAAAAAAATAAATAAAATGCTCAATAACAGTTAGTTTAACAAAGTATAAAGCTTTTAGTATTAAGTTATAAAAAAAAACATTCATTCTTTTTTATTAAATTAAATCTAATGGATCTTGATATCCGTTAGATTTAATGTTGATCAAAATATATATCTAATGGCAGAATGGTTAAACAGTGAGTATTTTAACTTAAAATTAAAAAAAAAAAAAAATAGATTGTCTTTGATGACCCGCTTGGACACTGAAAGTAATTTATACTGTCCCAGCAGGTCACAAAGACAAGGTCAGAGGCAAACGACAACCGACAAGCTTTCTTTCTGAGAATGTTGAAGATTCCCACCACCTCGTCGGTTGTCAGTACGGTTACGCAAATCAAAAGTATAAACACTTCCATTGAAAATTAGGAAACCCCACGTGCCCTAGGCAGAGCGCTCCGTGTCTTGCCGGTTAGTATCAATGGACCTTTAAGCAATATTTTTTTTCATTGAATAATCTCAAATCCAATTTGACATTCTGCTTCTCAATTAATGGATATAAAATCTTGTTTGAAAATAAATGGCAATATTTGGCCAGAGAACTCACTTCCATTCTGTAAACTATTTCTAAATGATGAAACTCTGCAGATGAAACTGTTGGTCCACCATTGCTGAAGGTGGGAAATTTAATTTTGCCATTTCTCGTACCAGATATCCAGTTACTTCTAATACACTTTATAATATGTACAGAATCAAAAATGAAAAACAACAATCTACTCTTGTCTAGAGGATGAGTTACAAAAGGCTCCAAAATTTGTTAGTAGAGAATAATTCAAATACTTTTTGGTTAACAGTGTTGTTATCTGAAATAAGTGCAAGCACTTTAAAGCCAATCTATCCAGATGAGTCAATGTTTCAAAAATCAACTGATATAACTGAGTTGCAGTCATGTTATCTACTCGGACAATGCTGATCACTTCTGTCTAATTTGATAAAAAGGAAGAAATCATAAAGATTTGTGCAGTTTTGGTTATGTTAGTTGAATCTATTTTACTACTTCCATATAAGCAGCCACCTTTAAATGTCAATCCAGGCTGGATGTAAATTTCATCCAAAATTAGGTTGACAGTAAGATCATACTCTTTCAACAGTTTACACTTGGTTTCTATGGTCTGAGAAATATTGCTGTCAAGACTAATGCCAGCTTGCTAAGGGTTCTTCGCTGTAGGAAACAAAGTAATCCAAGTATTTGCAATGCACTTTATGTAGAAGATGAATGGACATAAAGAGAAGCACTCATTGCCATTGTAAGATTTGAACACCTTCTCATATTTTGAGGTACTTCAGCAAGTTTCAGTTGCTCCACAAACAATGTTATCTGCTATGAGTTTTCTTCTTTTGATGCAGATTCCAACAATCAATAGCAGATTGAATACTTGAAACCACAGGAGTTTTAGAAGTTTTGCATATTTTCTCAACAGAAATGATAAGTGATTCAAATGTATTACATGAATTTAACTTTGATTTGTTTAGTATATCAGGAACAACTCTTACTTCCATTATATATATTTCCACCTCCAGGTTGTGTGATGGTGATGCTACCACAGTAGTGGATGAAGCCACTGAACTTAAGAAGGCTGGAAGATTTGGAAAAATTGAAGGAAGCGATCTGTCTTCAAGTTTTGGAATTTTCCGAGGAAACTCTATCATTTCTCCATTTATTATCAATTTGATAGATAATTGTTGTGTAAATAGATAATCATTTCAGTTATGATTATTTTTTCAATAGAAATTTCTGCTAGAAAATATTTTTTGTTGGTTTATTTTAAGACTTGAGAATTAGCAGCATTTCGAGTTGATTAGAAACTCGAGAAATAGTAGAGTGATACCGCGAGAGGCTAAGCGTGAACCATTGTTAAACAATGAAGTATCACGAGGAGCAAGCCGTACTGTTCAAACTGTTACTGAGAGAAATGAGTTGATTCTCGGAACTTGGCGAAATGAGTTGATACTCGGAACTTGGCGAAATGAGTTGATACTCGGAACTTGGCGAAATGAGTTGATACTCGGAACTTGGCGAAATGAGTTGATGCCGGGAATTTGGCGAGATAAGGCGATCCAGGAATTATGCCGTAACTTAGGAAGTTGGACTTGGCCAAAGAAGCTATTGAAGAACACTCCTATAACGCAAGTTGGATTCGGTGAAAATTATTTCCGATATCATGAGAATAATAGGAAGTCAATTTTGAAGGACACATATTGTCTTATTTTATTTCTAAGTATTTTGCAGGAGAGGATTCGTAGGAAATCAAGCGGCCATGTTGTATAATCGTTCGAAGAATGGAACGTCGGCAGACATATTGGATTCGGAGATGCCTTAAAAGCAAACGGATAGAAGTTTGATGGATTATATTATTCCGTTCCCGTGGAAAGATGCATTTTGGTATATATGGCGGTAGCTATAAGGAAAGCTCCAATTTTGAACTCGTAAGTAAGACTTTTAGTAGAATTAGTTGCAGATAGTCAACGCAGATACTTCGAGGCCCAATACCAGTTAATAGGATAGAATTATAGAAGCAAGCATCATAGATCAACCAGAACTTTTAATGCGAAAATAAATTCGTAGATTATATTAACTCACATACGGTGATAATTTAGAAATAGCCAAGTATGAAATAACACTAGCGGTTAAGCCTAGTTGAAGCTTATTCTGTAAGAATTATAGATGAATGTTAATTGTAATATAAGAGAAACATTCTAGATTTAGAAATAGCCAAGTATAATATAACACTAGCAGTTAAGCCTAATTGAATTTTATTCTGTAAGAATTATAGATGAATGTTAATTGTGATATAAGGGAAACATTCTAGATTGTACTTGGATAGTTTAAGAGAAAGATAAGTTTATATTTAAAGTTAAGGAAAATAATATATTTTCACTTAGGATAAAATGTTCTTAAGTCAATATGTTTAATAACGAGTTTGAAATGATATTTCATCTTCACATAGGGTGAAAAACTTAGTACAATATCTTTTCTCATAGATTGGAAAATTTATTAAGACTATAGTTTAATAAGTTATTAGGACCGATAATTTAGTATCAAGTTAGTAATGTTATTTTGTATTCACATAGAGTGAATGACTAAGTGAACGATGTATTAAAATAGAACGTTTTAGAAATTGTTATTGAATATCTTTCAAGTTGAGATTAATGTATAAATATGTTAAGAAGATAGTGAAATTATTAGCGTTGAATGTTGTATAATAAGTTACAAACATCATTCAAGTTATTGTAAATGATATATCATGTTTAATAAGAATCTAACTGATTATTTAGATTATGAAATGTAATTGTAAACGAATGCTGTTTAGTAAAATGTTATTTTTGTGTGCCTTTTTACCAAGTTATGTTCTTTACAATATATACCTCCATCCTTGCTTTGCTTTAATGTTCAGCTTCAAGCCCTAGCTGTTGCTGTGGTCTATATAATATAGCAGGGTTTAATTCTAATTTAGATTTTATACCTTACAAAGTTAGAGTTTAAATATTAGAATTATCATAGTACCCAACAATAATGCTATCATCTGGCAAATGTTCTGCACAAATTACTGGATTTTTCACATTGGTTGGGTCAGTAGGAATTTTCCGCAACCATTCAGATAGCTGTGGCTCATTTTTGAGTAAGGAAAAAACATTGATTATAACCTGCATCCACTGACACTACAATGCCTTCGCATTATGCTGATAAAGTTGCAATCAGAGCAAAAAGACACAAGCTGAAAAAAAAAATAAAAGAAAAGAAAAGAAAAAGAAAAAAAAAATAGCAAAATATAAATTATTACACATAAAAACTTAAATTGGTACAGTAAACGATAGAACAAATTTGTAAGCACTGAAGTGCAAAATACATTTACTAATTTTTAAAAGTATACCAACATTTTTTACATCACTCCGCATTAAACAACGACTAAAATGTAACATTTAATGTATTGACTTTTTTTTTGTTTTGAAAATGGATAATTCTAATTTCGAAACATGTAAAGAACTTTTATAATTTCTTATTTACCAGGTGGGCATAAAATAACATGAGGTATTCAGAGCCCTCTAGCAAGGAATGTATTGGACGAATCGTAACATTCGATGGACATATAGAATGGAATATGCAGTTTCGATTTCTTAAAAAAATAAAAAATTAGTATCAAAAGTCGCCAACAGTGGAAAATCTGTTAACGCTCTAATTTGCTTAACCGCGTTACGTGTATAGCGATCATAATAAAAAGAAAGGTTTGGAGAATTCACATCACTCGCGACGATCTGCCTTTCTATGGCTTTTACCATACGTGACCATGCTTTGTTAGTGAAGCTGTATTATCAGCAGGACAAGAATGCCAGCGCTGCCCTTCCTGAATTTCGGCGGTTGAAGACGCTACGAAGAGGACCGATGAGCATAATAAATCTACGAAAAATGATTGAACGCTTTGAAACTACTGAAACTCAAGAAGTGCAACCAGGCCGGGGACTTAAAGCTATCAGTCACCAACATGCTGAAGAAGTTGCAACTGTTGTTGTGGAACCGGAGATGATGAATGTTCAAGGTACCAGCAGTGCAGAGCAAAATCCCGGCAAACATATATTCCATACTCAACGGTGCGGAAAAGCCTGCATAATATGTTGAAGTTTAAAAGTTAAAGTTGCGATCAGACCCAGAGGACCGCGCAATGCAGCTGGAGGGTAGGCTCCAGTGTTCAGAACCTACGGGACAAAGTTGAGGACGGGGGGTCGGCCCGTCGCTCGCCCGCCTTTAACTCCCGGGAAAGAAACCCGGTACCCATTCTATAGAGGGCTGGGTAGACCCTAGGGCCCGTTTGAAGGAGAAAGAAGCGTGGAAAAATTCCCGTCCTCCGCCGAGGCCGGGAATCGAACCCGCCACCTCCAACCCGCAGCCAAGCGCCCTTACCCACTCGGCTACCGGGCCCACATGTTGAAGTTTACCCCTATAAAATCAGTCCTGTTCAAGAATTGCGCCCTTGGGATGCCACCACCCGCATTGAGTTTGCATTAAGATTCTTAGCACGCATGGAAGTGGATGAAGCATGGCCATGGCGGATTTTATAGTGACGAAGCGCATTTTTATTTGAACGATGATATTAACAAACACACGTGGGTCTGCAGATGCCTATCTACTCGCCGAAAGTCAGAGTGAGGTGTGGCTGTACATCATCGTTATTCATCCATCCTTATTTTTATGAAAAAACTAGTGACCTGTTCCATCAATGATGCACGGTATTCCGATATGCTAAAGAACTTTGTGGTTCACAACTGCCGCAAAGAGGGTGTTTAGATTCGACATCTTCATGCAGGATGGTGCACCACGCTGCATTGGATGTCAGGTTCAGCGTGTGTTGTGGCAACATTTCTCTGACACCAGAATCATTAGTCGTGCATTTCCCACAGCATGGCCACCGAGATCACCTGATCTCAATCCTTGTGACTTTTGGCTGTGGAGATTTCTTCAAAGCATTGTGTATCAAGGACATGTCCCCGATAACCCGACGTTGAAAGCTCGAATTATAAATAAGGTTCCATATGACCACCATTGTAATGTTTCACGAGCTGCATGCTATGCATGACATGTTCCACAGCGGCTCGCAACACATCGGAATGGATTTGTCGCACCTGTAATTCGAGCTTCTACCAATAAACGTTATTTATATTGTTAAGAATCTTGATGTGTGCTGTTTCATTTGGCAATTACTCATTTATTACTCATACATACTATAACCTTTGCAGCGCCACATTTTCCCCTGTTGGCGACATTTGGTACTATTTTTTTTTTTTTTTTTTTAGAAATCGAAACATGTTTTACTTTGTTTGTTCACTGAAGTTTGTTACGATTCGTCCAATACATTCCTCGCTAGAGGGCTCTGAACACCTCACGTTATTTTATACCCACCCGGTATATTAAAGGATTAAAAACAGTTATTTTTGAAATCATATTATCATCAACAAAAAATAACTTTGCTTAGACCTACAATTCACTACAACAGAATCTATCTAATTTATATGACAAAGCTAAAATTACACACAAAAAAAATATATGTATATATATATATATATATATATATATATATACATATACATATATATATATAGTAGAACCTCATTATAATGGACTAATAGGGCTGAAGGTTGTCCGTTTTAATGAAAGTCCGGTTTGTAACAAGTAATTCATATAGGGGTGTAATGCAGCAGGGTGTACATCAATCAAAGTACGATAGTTAGCTATAAAAAGTGTTTATTATATATCAAATAAAAAACAGCCTTGAACATAATAGGTTGAATTGAAAAAGATGTGTACGTATGCACTACATTAATCTTTAGAACAAGAAGGTCCTGGTTCATGTTGATTGCTTACATTCATTGGTTTGAGAAAAAAAATAATTTATTTTCTGCTGGGTTGTTCAATCGATGTTTAATCACTTGCTTGGAAATGTAAAACTCGACAGATAAAAATTAGCATCATCCTATTAATAAGCAAAAACTGTACGTATAGGTATGTGTGTTTCTAGGTATGTTTGTAATCAATGTGTGCTTTAATTTCCTTATTATTAAAAATGTGATTGTTGTAGAGCTTTATTATAAATGTGATTGTTGCGCATGCAACAGACATAACTGTTGGGCGTGATGTGATTGTTGCAATGGTTGTAATTGTTGCTAATGGAGCTGTATAATGTAGGTAAGGTGACCAGACGTCCCGATTTTTAACAATTTGTCCCGCGTCCCGCGACATCTTTAAAAAAGTCCCGATTTTTTTTATGGTTATTGACTTCCGTTTTTTTTTTTATTGTCGAACTGGAGATTCAGTTTTTTTTTTTTGGTTGTCGAACTGGAGTTCCGTTTTTTTTTGTTTGTTTGTTGAACTGGAGATTCCGCTTTTTTTTGTTTTTATTTTGGTTGTAGATTTTCGGAATATCAAGTGCCTAGGAGCTCTGGATGTTTAAGTCCGGCCCTGCCATACAGACCAAATTTTTAATCAAGACTCCTCCCCCCCCCCGGTCAATGGTTTAACATTGGATTTGCCAATGTTAAAATATGGTCACCTTTAGGCAAAAAATGAATATTTGTCATCAATCAAAGTGGAGGGAGTCGGAGAGAGAATAGTGTAATAAGTGGAGTAGTCCAGTAGCGAGCGTTCCTGACTGCGATTACGGAGGTTCTCGGTTCGAATCCTAAGCAAGGCGAAAAAAAAAAAAGAAAAAAATAATTACAAATACACTAACTAATGTCTTTTTGAAAAGAAAAATTAGTTGATTTAATGTTGGTGCGTTGTTCATTACTTACGTAAACTTGTATACAAAACAAAATAATCTCTAATTATTTTAAATCAATCCAAAAATTGTAATTCAAAAACAAGTAAAAACAAGATACTTAAATACAGTGTTACCTCCTTTAACGGACACCCTGAATAGCGGACACCTCTAATTAGCGAACATTAGTGCGGGTCCCAGTCCTTTACAATAGGACATTCCATGTTATCCACTCCGAATAGCGGACAGTTATTTTTACTGTAATTTTTTTTTTTTTTCGATTAACATTTCGACAAACACATCATGGTTGTATTTACATCGGTGTCCCATACATTGATAAATTGAATCATGAAGTATCTGTGTCCCATGATTCAATGCATGAAACTGAGGCCCTTGTTTTCACTGCAGTTGCTTTGCAAATATCAATCCCTCGTAAAGCTATCATATAAACGTGTTGATTAAATTTAGTACGAATTAAAATGGCGTCAAAAAGGAAGAAATTGACACTGAAAGAAAAAATAAATGTTCTTGTGGTTGCTGAAAAAGAAAATCTGAGCATGCGTTGTCTTGCTGAAGACTCAGATAAATGAACTTTTAAAGGACAAAGATTTTTCTAATCTCGTGAATTCAAACGAAAATTCGAAGAATTTGAAGTTTCGTAAAACTGAAACAAGCAAAATCGATGAAGTGGTCATAAAATGGTTCCGCGCTGCACATGCAAAGAACATTCCTGTAAGCGGTGTTTTGCTTCAAGAAAAAGCCAGAGAATTCGGTCAAACTTTAGGATTGGACACGTTTAAGGCATCAAATGGATAGCTAGAAATTAATTTTCTATATACTGTAATTAATTTTGTCATTATTTTAAGTAAGACAAACGGATTAGCACTCATTTAAAAAGGAATATAGTAAATGATTTGCAATTGTTCATATTCTCTCATATCACTATGGTAATTGTAGAAATTAAATTAAGATTGTACGTAATTTTTCATTAAATGACATGCTGTAAGCTAAAAAATGAAAAAAAGATAGTCCTCCCCAATAGCGGACACCTCCCAATAACGGACGAAACTTCCGGTCCCGTGACTGTCCGTTATTCGGAGGTAACACTGCATAAACAAATCTCCTTATAAAAAATGAGCGTAGAACATCTTTTTCTACCTTGTGTTTCTGAAAAATTTTACGATATTTTCAAAAAGGTGGAATTTGTTTGACTTCCGTGAATATTTTACGGGTTGCAACTAGCCCTTTATTACAATTTTGTTTAAAACTGTCCGTTATAAGCGACGTCCTTTATAATAGGGTCCGTTATAATGAGGTTCTACTGTATATATATCAGGGGCGTATATAAGGAGGGGGGGCGAGGGTGCCCGGGCCCCTCCCGAAATAATGAATGTATGTCCTCCCAACGTTTTTTTTTTTGTTTAAGGGGAAAGTTTTCATTGGGTTTTTTTTTTATCTTAACCTTACTTTATTCTTGCCCCCCCCCCCGAAAAGATATTCTATATACGCCACTGATATATATATATATATATGATGAGCTTTAGTTCCAGGCTTAGAATTCTCAAAAATACACTCCTCTGTATGTAAGTTTTAAAATTAATGAAGCATCTTGGAATTGATAATTTCAATACAATTTAGAAGGAAAAACTGGTTTTAAGAGAAAACTAATATTTTCAGTATTTTTTTTAATCTTATGAATGCTTCGAAAAGATATTAGTAAATCCAATTTGAAAATTAAAGCAGGTCTCGTTTGATGCATTAACAAATATAAATGAGTTGTATATTATATTAAATTACAGATAATTTATATATTATTCTAAACTATAAGTATTTTTTTTTGTTCTAAAGAAGAAAAAAATGTCTATGCACTAAATATAATTCCCTTATAATGTTTATAAAAATAACACTGCAAATTGGAGTATCAAAATGAAAATTCAACGCAATTAAAGTCTAGTTCAAAACTAAGTTACCTTATATAAATTGCTGCCAACTCGTCTTCTATATGTTTAGCAAATCCAATATATTCCAGGTTGATAAAATATATTGTTTGAACGTTAAAAATTAATTATTTTAACAGACGTAAGACCTACTATAGAGAAACACCATACACGTGCTTGTAGTAATGGCGACTAATCAGCGCTTATCAGACCCCGATAGTCATGTGATTTTCAGCGCCTCAGTTTGGGTTTCTCGTTTGCTTCGGTTCATTTGCAATATACCTGTACTGAAACTGTTACACTTTCGTGTAATAAATTATCTTCTGAAGGAAAATTTCCCAGTATCGAATTAACAAAATCGTAAAACTTCCAACGTGAAGGACTGCTTCCAGTAGATAGCTGTTTTCTTTCTCGTCTGTGGAATTAAATAAGTTGATGTTGAATGCATTTATTTCCAGCATATTTTTGTTAAATAAAAAGCTTAATTAGAAAATTCGATTACGACAGAAATTTAACGTACCTGAATTTTTTGGTTAAATTATCAATTTTGTTTTTGATTTCCTCGCAGGTTTATCTATATTGTACCATTCATTTAATTCTGTCTTCATTTTTTCATATATTCGACGATTTCGTTTCATCCGCCTCAGATTATCAATATTTTCTCGCCACATTTCGAGTAAAATTACAGTTTCACCTTCAGTCCATTCTGTATTTCGTTTTCGTTGAGAGGTGGTGGAAACGATGGCTGCCATGTTGAAAACGAACTTTTTTGGGTACTATCTACTTGTAAGAACAAGGACAGCGCCACCGATTTCTCGATGACCTTGACCGAGGCCTTCGTTATACTACGTATAAGACGTAGTATAACGAAGGCCTCGCCTTGACTCGGAATTACTGGGAGGTCACGTGGTGGTCAGAAACGAAAAAATGCGAAGAACAGTATTTCGAGGTGGAGCGCCTGCAACGCTAGAGAAACGAAATGGCGGACATGTAAACAGCGACATAGCAATAACCGACGATTTCTTCTAAAATCAAACGAAAACATATATGACAAAGATATTTCAATTTATTTTCTTAATTATAATTATTAATTAAAATTATAATTATGCATTTATTGGTTTTAAAGATTATAAGAAACGAATTTTCTATGTTTTTCTCGCAATGAAAAAATAAACTTGATAAACTTAAAAAAAATCCGTTATTAAAACGGAAAATAAATAACTTTAATTATTTTTTATAAAGATGTTCTTTTTTTTTTTATTGTAATTAATTCCCTTTTTTTGAGACAATAATACAAGTTTATTAATTTTGCTTATTTTGTAATTGCTGAGAAGAAAATTCAACATTTAAACCGAAACACGCATTTGTTGGTGAACTTCGAAGCGCATACAAAATGTTTCTCGTAGCTATGCCACTACAGTGACGTCAGATCCTGTACTACCTTCCCACTAACTTCGTAGCGCCACTACTGTAGCTACGAGGAATACCACTCTGGGCTTTAGTACACAGAAAATGTCGGTTGTGAGAATATTTGACAACCTTCAAAGTTAACGAAAGCTTGCTGCACACCGCCCTATATCACTTAATAAAATATTTTGATCGAACAATTGCCAATTCAAACTTAGTACAATAAGTAAATTTATTTTTTTCCAATTTCAATAATGATATACAAATACACTAATTCTTAATTTTCTCATAAAATATTCTCTGAAAAAAAAAAAGGTTTGCAAGTTTAGAAACAGTAATAAAAATAGCGTGATAAACTTTTTCAAAAAATATAAATAAATAAAGAAAAATTTAATATTTTTTCCTAATCAACGCAATAACTTGCTAAACTCATTTAGCTATCAAATAAGAGTTCCTTATCACATTTATTTCGAGAATACTCAATGAAACATCTTTTATACTTAATATTATACTGTAGATTTGGTGTTTAAATAATTAACTAAACTCTTTGTTATAAGCTTCATAAAATAACTAAATAAAGGAGAATATAACATTACAAAACATTATTACGTTAATTCTGCCTATAGTAATAATTCAAGTTATTTTAAATATAACAAACTGAAAAAAAGTAATTCTTTCAATCTACGTACTTGTCTTTTTTTTTTTTTTTTTTTTTACATTCATCTGTCTAGTATTAAAATAAAATCAGTTCAATTTACATTTCTTATATGTTCAAACTCACAATAAAAAGTTAGAATACATATACTTGTGCTAATATAAATCAAAAATAGCAATATACAAATATTCCTGAAGTATCCCTCTTGTATTAAATATTTTTACAAATTAACCAGAGGGAAGCCTGAAATTTATTAAAACAGCAGATAGAATTTCAAATTTCTATTTCTATTATCAGAAAAATACACAATCTTTCTTTACCTTCATCAGTGGCGCCTAGCGGCAATTTTTACAAGTAATTTTGAAGCGTTTTATATATTGGACTTCATACAAAGACATTGCATATACTATAGTCATAAAAATCTTGGCAATGGAATAGAAAATTCCCTCTATCTAATATGCTGATAATCTTTACAAATAACTTCAAAAACTATCCAGTGCTCACCATTCACTTTAAATTTAATATTTTAATACTAATATTTCCATTTTGGTTATATTTGTTTTTGTAACTCCATTTTTTGGGCCACTTAAAATTTCGGCAAAAATACTATATTCTTCAGTACAAACACGCATGTTTGAAGTACTGAATAAGTATATTCCGCTTTATTGCTTGTCCTGGTTGGATTTTATGTTATGAGGTAAGGTGACCAGATTTTAACATTGGCAAAGCGGGATACCATTGACCGGGGGGGGGGGGGGAAGTCTTGATTAAAAATTTGGTCTGTATGGCAGGGCCGGACTTAAACATCCAGGGCTCCTAGGCACTTGATATTCCGAAAATCTACAACCAAAAAAAAAAAAACTGGAATCTCCAGTACGACAATGAAAAAAAAAAACGGAATTCAATAACCAAAAAAAAAAATCGGGACTTTTTTAAAGATGCTGCGGGACGCGGGACAAATTGTTAAAAATCGGGACGTCTGGTCACCTTACATGAGCCCGTGTATAATGTGAACCCAAAAAATACTGTGCTTAAAGTACCTTAATAACAATCCCCTGACTAACATCAAACTTCATATTTAGAAGTTTCTTCTCAATGGTAATCTCCCATAAGATTTGGTACTGTAGGGCCACTTCCCATTATTTGCTAAAAGAATGTATTCAACGAATAATGAGATGATCAACATTTAATTTCTACTCACTAGCGTACCTAGGGGAGGGCGGAGGGAGCGGGGTCTGTCTATTTTTTGCATTTCCTCGTCTTTATTCATTTTATTTCTCCCAGAACTTAAATTAAGATAAAAGCAAATAAAGATGAAGTTTGGTTTTTGAATGACAGATCACAAAACAACCATCTATTTCATATTATTTTATTGACGACAATTATCGTTAAAATAATAATAACAATAATAAAGAGATACATTCTGCTACTGTAAATACAATGGAACAAATAAAAAACAGACAGAACTTATCCTCCAAATAAATTATGTTTTTCTTAAAATACTTAGAGACATCAAATTTTTTTTATGATTTATTAATCTGCTAGACATTTTTTATTAAATAATTATTAAAATATGAAATTTTGTATTGTAATAATTATTTTATATAACATATTTTTTTGTAAACATAAATTGTATTTCGTTATTTCTTTTTCTGATGTCCTTTACACTTTTTATGTATTTCTCTTGACGCAAATAGTTTGGGTAATCACCAAATATTCTTCAGCGATAAATTGCTCTGATTACTAGAGATGGGCAAAAATAACAGGAACTGTATATTTTAGAGCTGTTCCGAAAAGTTAGTTAGCTGAAACTCCCTATTCTAATCAGTCACCGAGTGCCAATGACGGAAACTGTTTTTAACTTCCTGTTGAACTAGCGCTTTATTTGTTTTCTGTAACTGCCGCATGGAGCGCTAAAACGGTAGGATAATGAAATAAATAATGATTTGTGGAAATAATGAATGTGGTTCTTTGTTCCTTCGATTGGGTACACACTTTGTAACATACCTGGAATAAAAATCCAAAAAAAGGGAACTCTCTGATTACATTAATGAGTTATAATTGTTTAATAACTAATACTCATAACGAACTACAAAACTTAAAGGCAATATTTCGTCCTTTTTACAGGACTTTAACGAGCCATTTTTCTTCTAAACTAAACAATAATATCACAACTCAAGAATTCACAAATTTTACAATAATAGAATCGTTAATAGAATCGTTAAAGTCCTGTAAAAAGGACGAAATATTGCCTTTTAAGTTTTGTAGTTCGTTATGAGTATTAGTTATTAAATGTTATTGAAAGTATTTGAGAAATTAAGTGAGTTATAATTGTATTCGGAAATAAGAATTCTAAATGTATAAAATTTCAATTACTTTTCCTTTTGAATTTGTCCTAGAAAAAGAAACAATTTAAATTGCAATTATGATTACAAAATTAATATTTTAGTTAAAACTTAAATAGAAAATATAAAAAAAGGACGTATACAAATTAAAATAAATATATTCCTTCGATTATTGTATTGAAAGAATACAGATTAAGAAGGTTTATTACTCAATTTCATTTTTATTTAAGTTCCAGCATTTTAAAACATAAATTGAATTTGAACATTACAGATTAAAATAAATACCAATTTTTAAGTAACATAGATAAATATAAAGGTCGATATTAGCTAACAAATCAAAAATAATAAAGCAAAAACGTAACATAAAATGAAAAGCAATTATTAATGTAATAATACTAATTATAGCAATAATTTATATAAAAATTAATAATTAAAAAACCTAAAATATAGCAAAAAAAGTATAAAATATGAAATGATTTCAATAAATAAAGCTACAAAAATAACTTATTAAAATTCACAAGTAAGTGATTTAACGTGTGTCGATCTGATTACTAAACTAGTAACGTTTTAATGTTGTTTCGTAATGTTATTGCAAATAATCTTTAATTTTATGTGTGTTTCATACGCTACTAACTATAACTGATAATTATTAAAATTCAATTACATAATGTCCTAAAAAAATAAAGCATATAAACTTTAGTTATTTTATCTTTTAAATCTTGAAGTGTTATTTGTTCTTTTAATGATCGAAATCTTATAAATATAAATTTTACTGTCTTATTCCTCTAACAGCTGTAGAACCTATTTCTGAAACAGACAAAAAGTTTAGTCGAGCTCTACTGATATGATCGATAACTGTTTTTGTTTTTGAATGTACTTCTGTATGCGCTAAGATATTTCCTATTGAGATTCCGGAAAGTCACCGAGTCGTGAAGGTACCTAACTTCCGTTTAGAAACCCTGCCCTGAACTTCCTGTTCCACTGGTGGAGTTTTCTTTAGGAAATTTAAACTAATTTTGGCTTGTTTTTCAGCCCAAATCAGGGCTGCAAAAATTGCTACAGCCGACGGTATTTCACGTCGACAGAGCGGGGTATTGGGTTAAGTTTTCAACTAGCAATAATCACGCCTCGGTTGTACCTCATCGGCTATGATACTGCCACTGCGCAAAGCTAACGATGGGTCGCTGACGCCGACAACCAATTCTTTCTTCACGCCAACATGACAGTGGAGCTTCCTCATATCTACTTCGTTTTAAAAATTTTCTTTTTAAATAATAATAATTCAATTGCATGTTATTATATTATATTTCTAGTTATAATTTAATGATCGCATCTAATAATTTGACTAATAAACCCTAAATATTTCAAAAGAAAAATAAGGGAAGAAATGGCAACTGAAATTTTAAAGAAGCCCACTAAGGAATGCTTCTTCAGTTACTTTAAGGAGTTTTAAATTTGTACCGATGTTACTTCTAATCGTACTAATGTTGTCGTTAATTTTAAATTTAAATTATTATTGAAATAGAAAATAATTCACAAGTTTTATAAATAAATTTAAATAATAGTTTTTAAATAATTTAAACTAATTATTTCTTAATAAATTAAAAGAAGTTAGAAAACAATACATTAACAATTAGTCCGAAGGACTGATATATGCTCGAAATAAATAATTATAAAATAATTATAAAAAAAAAAAAAAAAACCAGAAATTTTTGTTTTTACCGTAAAAAATAAAAGACATGATTTCAATCAAACCTCATCTTAATTAAAGTGGTTATTAATTAAGAATTTTAAAATAGTCAAAATTATAAACAGAAAATAATAACTTAATCAAAATAATACATTTATGATAATATAAATAACATAATAATAATGTAATCATATTCTACATGATAGAATATAAATTACTAGACTAAAATGTTGTATGTCTAATCATTAATTAAAAAAAAAGTTAATTTAAAAAATTTAATGACTAAGAATTAAAATTCCTAATTAAAATTTAAATGTTAATTACTGAAAATGGCTAAAATCATTCTACACTGGAAATAAAGAAAACAACTATTTGAATAATTTTCCTTAATTAAAAAGCAAATCAGAAAAAAATTGCTTATTTATTCGTTAACTATGATATATTGAGTATTTAAATGAAATCAGATGATAATTTTTGAACGTTATTATTATTATTATTATTAATATTAATATATACTTTAGTGGCTCTGAAAACTAAAATTTTTATTATTTATTTTCTTCTGGAACTTTCAGAAGGAAAATACAAATTAAAAACCAGTCGATCAAATTAAAAGTATAATTTTGTAATAGTAATGTATGTGAGAACAGATTTTTATTAAATTTATTTTATTATTCTTTTGGTTTATTTTTCTAAAATTATTATTATTATTATTATTATTGTTAGAAAGTTTGTTTATTTTTTTATTTTTTTCAAATGTGTGCATTAAAGGTATATTGGATCAAACAAAAAATCTTTTAAAATAATAACTTTAATTTATTTTCTAATATTATATTATTAAAAGCTACCCATAAAAACACTTGAATTACTTCTAAGGGGTTTTCAAAAAATAAGCTTCGTTAATTTTGTGTTCATTTTCGCTTTCATCGTTATTGTTAAAAACTGTTTATTATTTAATTCAATTATTTTACTTTATTTAATAAATCTCGATAAAATCTGTTTGCCAAAGTCATTGATCCTTTTCATCGAATGTAAAAAGTCAATAAAAAAGTAATATTGTTTTGGATCAAAAGTCAGTTAATCAATTGGAACAATAGAACTTCAAAAATCAATGATACATAGATCAATGTTTCAATGCAAAATATTAGTTTGCTTTTGTTTTTTTATTAATTCCAATTACAAGCAATTAACAAAATTCATTTTTCACGACCTTTATAGTCTAAATAAAGTAAAAAAAAGTCAAGTAAATAAATAAAGAAAGAAAGAAAGAAAGAGAAGTTTATTTTTATTTTTTTTGTTATTAAAAAAAATAACAATAAATCCGCTTGAGAATTTATGTTTCTGCCACAGTCAACGACATTTAGAAGTGGCGGAGGGCAGACAGTTTTCTCTCCCTCATAAAAGGACGTGTCACTGCGAATATGTGCTCTCGCACAAATTGAGGCACATGGTAATAAATTGTATGAGACTGTTTAGTATATTTTTTTTTTATTGAGAATGTCTTATTGTAAGACATTCTGAATAACTTATGTGAATGTCTTACAATAAAAATTGAAATGTTTCTAATTTTTTTATTATACTATTAAAACGAATTTCACACACACACACATTTACATATATAAGAATTTTAAGAAACTAATAATATTATTCATGAATATATGTTATAAATTAAGAATATATATATATTCTTTAAAATCTTAATAGGTAATTCAAAATTAGTTTTTGCTTTATTTACTGTTTTAAAATATGCTACCAATAAATTTTATATCGTTTTTCCCTGCGTAGATTATTTGCGTTATATTTATTTAATTTTTATTTACAATTATAACAAAAGAAATTAATCAAATTCATTATAAAGTTATAAATGAAGAATGAATATATAAAAATATTCGTTCCAAAATTATGATAAAAAGTAAGAAAATTTATTCAACAATTTAATGCATAATCTACTTTTAAGATATTCATTCCGAAATGAGATATTTTAAAATAATAGATATAAAAAAAAAGACATAATAAAGGAATAGAAAATATTTACATAGAAAAAAAATAAAGTTACAGTAACTTAAAAGTCGTTCATAATATTGCGATGAGAAAGATTTAGTTTGTACAAGGGCACATTTTGGAGATGAAACCCCATCCGTAATGAGGAGAAGGGCAACATATCGGCTTATCCACCTCTTCTACAAGATATCCTGATAATCAAATACAAAATATGAAATTTTCTTAATAAATAGAAATGTAATTATAACTTCGATAATAATATAGATGTGGAATTTAATAAGTATTGATACATATATACACATTTTCTTCAATTTTGTAAAAATATTGTTTATTTATATATGCTGTTTATATATTAACATCAGTCAGACAACAGTGGGAAAACACCATTATTGAGTGAATCAGTCCCACCCTTCCAATAAGTATTTAATATTAAAAATATTCTTTCCAAAATAGGAATGTACTGTACATTCTAACACATTCAATTGTAATTTTATAAGCAAGCATATTTCTTTTTAAATTTTAATTATTGAATTGTAAGACTTAACATTTCAAGAGAAAAATGCTTCCTTATAGAATTACAATTGAATGTTTGAAAGATGATTAAATGAGCTAGCAAGAAAGTGCATAAGTCTAATAAGTTTTTAACTGAAAAATTTAAATTACATTAAAATATAAAAAAGTTCAAACTATTTTATAAAGTATTATGAATATTCAATATTATTTTCAAGCCACTGATGAAATAAGTCACATTGAAGGAACTGATGGAAACCACAAGACTGCAGTTTATTATTATTATTATTATACAAACCTCTGTGTTGTGGCTTGGCACAAATTTGATACAGTTCCTGTTTTAGTTGCTTTTATTTGTTTAGTCTTGTTGGATCCACGTTATCTTCTTTTAATAATAAGATTTCTGATTTTGAAATATAATATTGTTTGAATAGTGTATTATAATTTGGGTAATGACATTTGTAAGTTTTCACTTAATAAAGATAATTCATATTAAAGTAACAAAAAATATTAGTATATATTGAGTCAATTAGAAATAATAAATAAATAAATACAAAATATTAGATTAATTATGAAGTTATAATCTATTAAAATTTATAAATCTTGTTCTAAATTGTTATTCAAATGTGGTTAATATTGCCTACTAACAAATAAATACCAAACTATATTTCAAAATGTCCTTTATTATAAACAAACAAACAATAAATCAGTACTTTAAAAGCATTTTCTTGTTTATAAAAGTGATTACAGAGAAATTTTCATAATATTCAGAAAAATATTTATTAAACTGAAATTTGTTCTTATTTTTTTTTACCATACAACTTTTATGTTACATAAGGCATGACTATGTGATCAAAATGGCGTCCCAAGTTCCAATAAATCACCCCAGCACAAAAAAATGTGGAAATGAATATGGATGGGACTCCGTTTTGCTGACAACTCTCTTTTCACAATGCTTCCTGAGTCCTTTGACCCATTTATTAACAACAGCTTTCTGACTACTTACAAAAACAAAAATGAATGCAACATATTCATTGTTTTCCATAAAATAAATTAACAAACATATTTAGGACATATAAATTTACAATAATTTCTATGTTACTGATGATGATAATGACAAGAAGAGAATTTCAAAGCGGATTTAAAATTATAATTTTCGGAAAGTAAAAAGGTGCCAAGTCCAATATCTCAGGGATTCAAGCAGCAAGAATAGACTTTGAAATACTACCAACCTAAGTGGAATGCATTACAAATGTTAGTTCCATGTAACAATTTCTGAGACAAAAAGCCAACTGAAATAAGATTATCCTCTTATATGAAATGAAAACATTTTTTTTTTTTTTTTTTTTTTTTTACAAATTAACATCCGATTTAAAATTATTACTATTCACTCACAGCTCAGAGAAATATTGAATCTTAGAGAAATCTTGAAGACCCATTACATTCCTTTTTTAAATAAACTAATATCCAATATTTATTTTGATAACAAAAAAAAAAAAATCTATGGTTAACTAAACATTGCTGGGATGTATGTTTATGATTGCCATCTTATACTTGAAATAAGAAAAACTCTTAATGCTGATCATAAAATTATGATTAAGATTTTATATTTTGTTTGTGATTTAAATTATTGAATTTCACTTTAGTGAAGAGGCTAAAATGTAGCCAGAAGGTTTGTATGCACTGAGTCAATGAGGAAATACAATCAGCTTCCTGACTGTGTTAAGCAGTGTTCTTTTAAAATTTTCAGTCTTTAAATTTGGTTAAAATTGAGCTTATTTTATTTTTCAAAATAATTATACAGATTGGTGCTGAGAATTAAAATGAAAAAAAAAAAAATATTAAAATAAAATTTATATCTTTTTTATTAGTTCTGATTGTTT
>JAFIDM010112591.1:0-21253 GCA_023159025.1 Thereuonema tuberculata | reverse complement strand
ATTTTCAATTAAAGCTAGCGTCATTGCCTATTTATCCGAAGTCGTTGCTAATATCTTACTATAAAAACCTATGGTAAAACCCAGGGCTTTGGAGCGGAGCTGGCAGCTAGAGCACGGAGCAGTTGGGCAATGGGTTTCTGTCCGGACCTGGTGAGGAGCCGCAGCGCACAAGGTTTTGACCGCTCCACTGCTCCAGACTGTTTTATAAGTATAAATTCAAAAGTTTAGTTTTTTTCAAATATTTACATCAAATTTTGAGTGTGTGTGTGTGTTGACAATGCAGCGAACATGACGTTTGCTATAAAAATAATTCAGCAACAGAGAAACCGTTTCTAATTCTGATAATATAAATAAAACCGAAATTGTTTCACTGAAGAAAGAAACTGAGAAACATGATGGCCGAAAACTCGACATGGATGTCCCTGAACAATGGGTTGAGGATACTAGTCTTACATTGCCAACATGGATGCTTGAAGATAATTCAAAAAGTGATGAGGTGTGGCTTTCTCACTCTTCATTTGTCAATCCGGAGTAAATTGAAAATAAGAAAAAAGTCAAAAATGTTGCAAATTGTAAAAAGAATTCTAACTCCCTTAAGACAAATTGATTTGATTCAAGTACTCATTAAATAGTTTTAATCTTACTTTTTAACGTACATTCTTCATTAATTTTAAATGGAAAAAATATTTCTATTTTAATATTTTTTTATTTTCTTACGTTTTTATTTTCTCTTTCAAATATTTGTGTTTCTTCGTGAAAGCTCGTAATCTTTCTTGCCACAAGATTAGATTAGATTAATAGTGGGATCAGGGTTCTAGACCCCGCGCACGTCAACCTAAAAGATTTATTGTGCTCCCATTTTCGCGATGTTTGGGAGCTCCTGATACCAGTGAACTTTATAAGTTCCAGTATCTTACTCCCCAAACTTGCGTCAAATTCATCTGCCGGCTGTTTACCCGCAAATAACCTTCTTCTCCAAAGGTCTAAGGATTCGCAGTCCAGGATTATTAAATGCTTGGCTCTCTCCGGTGACTGCCCGCATTATCTGCAGCTGATGTCTTCTTGAAGTACACCTTCTACTTTCAGATGTTTCCTGAAGTGGCCGTGTCCACTGATAAATGCTGTGGCTAATCGACCCAGCCCCAACTTCGTCCCGTGGTCAAGGAAGCGCCGGAAGCCTGACCTCCCGCACCCCGAGCGCCGAGTCTGGCGTGGGATTAGAGAGAGAGAGAGCTCTGTCAAGTCTAATCAAGGACCTTGAAAGCGAAGTTAAAGGTCCTTGCACTAGTTTTTTCCCCAACGTTTGGCCAGGAAAGAGATTCCATCTTAGTTTGTGTTCTTTTTTTTGTCCCAATTTAAATAACAGTGCAACATTCTTTGTTTGTTGCTTAGCAACCAGATTCCAGTGAGGTGTTTAATGCATAGAGAGGCTAAAATGACTGCCATTGTATGTTGCTAATTGTAGCCATGGTAGTCATGGCAGTTGGATTGTTGACTGATGAAAAGTGTGATGTGATGAATGCAGATGCGGCGAAAGAAATGGAAAGTGTAAGAACAGATTCAAAGAATTAAGAAAGCAAATGAAGGCACAACGCTATAAGAAAGGATTCGTACCCTGAGTTGTTATCTGGAAGAGACTGGGATGGACCATTTCGTCCTTACTAGGACTCATGAGCCAGCCAAACCTTTTGTGCCTAGTAGATTGCAGGACAAGGAATAGATGCTTTTTGTTTTTTATTTAATTTTTGGTTAGGATTTCTTCGGGGGGAGTTCCCGCTCTCGGGAACGAGTCCCGGGAAAGCTAACCCCTCGCACCTTGTGGGTCTGTCATTCGGTTTTGCTGGCTGATGAGTCCTAATAAGGACGAAATGGTCCATCCCAGTCTCTTCCCGATGAAAACTCGGGGTGCGAATCCTTTCTTATAGCGTTGAGCCTTCTTTTGCTTTCTTAATTCTTTGAATCATTGGGCACGTTAAATTTCTTTTCATTGTAAGAACAGATTTTCTACTATTTAACTGTGGCGCCATCTGGTGGTTGGAAAGCATGCAATAAAGTTTCGTTGTTTTGACACAAAATCCCGCATCAATACGAGGATTTCTGTTAAATCCACATTTTTCTACTATCAGTATTCCACAAATTATTGTTTTTTGAATTTTTTAGTTACTTTTGGATCACGCGGTTTGTGGATGAGTTGCCATTGTGGTTAGACTATCACAGTTGCAAATAGAAAGTGTCATTGGCATTATCATTAATAACAATAATAGCAGAATAATAAGAATTTTGATCCCCTCTTCGCATTATATTTACAAAAAAAATTCAGCCCTAGCAGTTCTAGATTTCCTAGGGACCCCCTCCCCTACCTCCGTTGAGAACTTGCATAGATAACAAGAATCAGTCTTCAACGGCAAAAGTATTTCTAAGGATAATTTTCAACTAAAGCAAGCGTCATTGCCTATTTCCGAAGTCGTTGCTAATATCTGTCCATAGAAACAACTTCTTACTCTAATTTTTCCTTTATTTCTTAAATATAAAGAAGTTAATTAGATACTCTGCTTTATAGATATGCTATGTAATAGATATTTTTACGATTTTTTTGTCTTCAACAAAGCAATAGTTTAGCAAAATAAATACGTTATTTTTAGATGGTTTTCTATTTTATAAAAATGCTGATTCAATGTAAATATTGATTAGTTGAAAACAGAAAAAAATCTAAAATAAAGTAAAATAAATTTTAATTTTATTCTAATATTATTATAAATCTGAAGCCTTATTTAACTATACCTTACCAACATTTCTATTGCTACATTTTTAACAGTTTTTTAAACCCATTTTAATTTTTTTTTTTAATCAGAATCATAGGAAAAATATTATTTTCAAAGTCCAGCGTTTAACCTTTTCGCCACATGACCACTTCCTTTGAATAGACAGATGTTAGTTAATAAGTCAATACTTCAAAATTATACAAAATAGTCAAAGGGATTAAGTAAAGAAGGACGGGAAGATGTGTCCATCTTTCATTGTAGCCTGTTTTTTTGTTTTTTTTGTCTGCAGGGTCCTAAATAGGAATTGTGAAAAGTTTGGTACAGATCGGTCTTAGGAGTGGATAGCGAAAAAACAAACAAACTTTCTAATTTTTAAATATAGAAAAAGATAATTAAAAAAAAAGTGATTTAAAAAGTGTTTTTTGAAATACGGTAAACTTTATCAAACTTATTTTACTGAAGGCTTTATAATGCTTCTAAGATACAAATAATCGTCAATATTTTAAGATAAATATTTCAACTTGACAGAAACTTATATTTTAACTTAAGTGTTTTATTTAAGATTTAAGGATGTTCAATATAATTATCAAGGCGGCAGAGGATGCGATAGATTTAAGCTCTATTTACAAGAATATTCTTTCTTGATATGAATACATTTTCATATATATATAGGGATAAAAATGTGTCAAAGAAAATATATAACAGTGAAGATTTGGCCTACCATTTCATAAGGTTGTTCACCGGCTAAGATAATAGGTTTATAATAAGTTTAAATTTATTATTATAAATTATACGATATTATATTTATTAGGTAGGCCTATCCGTGATTTGTAATGTCTAAAACATGCTGATATTAACGCTCTCTGTGGGGAAATGGTTGAATGAAACGTTTCCTCCCAGCTTATGGCCGATGAATCGCGATTCTAAAAGCGGTGATGGTCACTGAGTTTCACGGTGTAACGGAAAAACGACAGCTATCGAGTTAATAGTGTTATCAAACTCAGAATAAGAATTTCATTATTTCTTGCGGGTTTTTTTTTTTTGAAATTATCGATTTTTTTATTGACCTTATGTACTCTTGCTAGTTCTGCATCCATAGGTATTAAACCTTCAAGCTATTACAATACTTGTTGTTCAAGCATTGTATAATACTCTGGACGAATACCAGTATAATAACAGTATTTTTATAAAATAAAAAAAAAAATTTATAAAATAAAAAAAAATAATAATCTTTTGTCTAGGAACATGTGTTGCTAGATAGTTCACTCCGCACGTTAAAGAAAGGTTGATAATAATCTTTTGCTTTTTTTCTATTAATACTTTGAATATAAGATAAGAATTACTCTTTATAAGAATTTAATTAGTAATTATAAGTTATTTACTTAAGTGGTAAGGCAGGATTTCCAGCCACTTTTTTTTTATGGTTTATTATGAACTCAACCAAAACTAGAAATTTAGTTTAACCCCAAAATAGAAGTTTCTCAAAAACATATATGCATATATGAGATGTGTTTAATGCATAGAGTGCTAAAATGACCACCATTCCATGTTACTCATTGCAGCCATGGTAGTCATGCCAGTTTGATTCTTGACTGATCAAATTATTGGGTTGGCCAAAAAGTTCTTTCTGTTTTTGAAATATGTTGGCTCTAGTAGCGCTTTGGAATCTCTAACCTCATTCGACACTTTCTGTTAGATTGTATTGTGACAGCTGTCATATTAACATGTATTATAAAAAACTTAAGAAAATTGGTAAATTCGAATGGCCAATTTAATATAGAAGATAGATGACAATAAGCAACATATTCAGCCTAATATTCTTTATTATTTCAAGACAGATAAAAATGCAATTAAAACTCAAGAAAAAAATTGTACAATGTATGGAGAAGGTGTTGTGACTGACGAACAAAAGTGGTTTGTGAAGTATCGTGCTGGAGATTTCTCGCTGGACGATGCTCCACGGTCGGATGGACCAATTTAAGTTGATAGCCATTAAATCGAGACATTAATTGAGAACAATCAATGTTAAACCAAGCGGGAGATAGCCGACATACTCAAAACATCCCAATTAAGCGTTGTTTATCGTTTGCACCTGCTTATCATACTGTTAATGGGAAAAAAACGTTGTCCTTTTTTTGTCACCAAAGTGGAGAAAGCGGAGAGAGTTGGAGAGAGAATATTATTAAAGAGTGAAACAAAAAAATGAACTAGAAATAATTCCCAAGCCTCTCTAAGGCTCTCTCATAGGATCAAATTGGAGGAGCTTCTTATTTTAGGGCAGGAGGTTAACTTACTTCGCCAAACTTGCCAGGAAAGCATGTTGATATTAAAAAAACAAGAATCTTATAACGATGGTCTTTCGGTCAGTGCATGGGGTTTTTTATTATTGCCATAGCACACGTTAAGCAAATAAATATAGGAAGAATACTAGTATTGGTTACGGTAAATTGTTAAAAATAAAATTTTATATTAAATAAAACATGAAATAATTTTTCAGCCCAAATCTAACCAAATTGCCTTTCTGGTTCGATTGTCGGGAAGGAATTGGGAACAGCCCTTTCGCCTTACTTGGGACTCAGCAGCCCGATCTCCGCCTTCTCCGATAAAAGATCCAGAAAGGCAAGATACTTAAGTGGAGGTCACCGTCACACCTGGCAGTGACCCCCGCAGAACAAAAAACATCAACAATAAATGTTGTACTAATTATCACAACCATAAACTTCTTCCTAATAACTGATAAAACTGAAGGTTATTTTAATATAAAGAAACATAAGTTAATAAAATTTAACGTGCTGAAAAATTGGTTAAATTAAATAAAACATGAAATAACTTTTCAGCCCAAATCTAACCAAATTGACTTTCTGGTTTGATTATCGGGTAGGAATCGGGAACGGCCGTTTCGTCCTACCTCGGACTCATCAGCCTGATCTCCGCCTTCCCCGATAAAAGACCCAGAAAAACTAACACAGAACTTTTTGACCAGCCCAATAATTTTCTGATTTTATCGGATGATAATTTTTAAATCTTCTAAATTTACAAAACTCAATTATTTATTGTATTTCACGACAGTAATTTATTAGGGTATTTTCTTCTCTTTAAGTAGGTATCTCTTCTCAGTTTACCAATAACATTTAACCATTTTAATTTCAATCATCATTTATAAGGCAATTTCACTGTCGATTAAGGTATTTGAATTCTGTGAAAATTATAATAGTGCTGGAATATTTTCCGTCATATATTATGAATGATAGAAAATTTAAATGAATGCATTGCTAGGAACATAAATAAATTTGTTTATTGGATGGCTTCATGCGGATGTTACTGGGAACTGACGGTGCTTCAATTTAAATGGTAAATTAGCATCACTCCGTTGAAAATAGACTCTGGGAATAGTGATAATATTACATTTGTTGCTTTCCGAAAGAATTTCTGGAGTGATTAAATTGTGTGACGTTCCTTGCGTGACAATCGTGTGCCATTACAGAGCCCTTTCTTTGGATTGAGATTGCAATGGAGCATCACAATTGATTCTTTCTTGAAGCTCAACTCATGGGGTGGCATGCCGGAAAATATGTGTGAAGAAACTGCCCAGGATAGCTTCGTTCATCACTTGGATCACCCAACACATATAAAACAATACAAAAAATGAAAAAGCGAAATTTTGTATGACCATAATGTAGGTCTCAAAAAACGGGTAGAGCTTATGCGTGACATTTAAACAACCCAAGACTAAATATAAGTTAATTGGTCTAAGCTTTTAGCAGTGTTTAAATGAAACAGATAAGATTAAAATATATTTCAAAGGATATTGTCTTTCAAAGGGAATCATCGTTTTCTTAGATTTTTTTAATGTATATTAAGTTAAAGTTAAAGTTGCGATCAGGCCCAGAGGACCGCGCCATGCAGCTGGACGGTAGGCTCCAGTGTTCAGAACCTACGGGACAAAGTTGAGGACGGGGGGCCAGCCCGTCGCTCGCCCGCCTTTAACTCCCGGGAAAGAAACCCGGTACCCATTCAATAGAGGGCTGGGTAGACCCTATGGCCCGTTTGGAGGAGAAAGAAGCGTGGAAAAATTCCCTTCCTCTGCCGAGGCCGGGAATCGAACCCGCTACCTCCAACCCGCAGCCAAGCGCCCTTACCCACTAGGCTACCGGGACCACTTTAAAGTATATTATATAGTAAAAGGGCTAAAACAGAGAAGCTCTTGAATAAAAGTGTAAATTCAAGAAAAGAAATGTATCCGCTTGTTTTATCTTAAATTTCAAAGTTGATTGAGACTATGAAACTTGACATCATTGTTGATTTGACCTACATAAGAACCTTCACTTAAAACATTATTGCAAGACTGTTGTCAAAACACAAATCACGTTATCTCAACAGCTGCTTAACCTAGGAAGCTGAAATTAAGATACGTTTAGGTTAACCAATGTAAGATCCTTATCCAATGTTAGATTCTGGGTTTGAACACGCAGCTAAGAGGTATCAAAATATCACTTGAGTCCAAGAACCCAAAAAGTGATTATTCAAGAGATTTGAAATTTTAAAGGAAAGTTGAAGGAGTTGAAAATCACCAAATCAACTTTCAAAAGTCCATAATAATAGGGGAGAGGAAGAGCAAAAGAAAAACAAAATCATGACGCTTTCAATTTGGACTTTCGAACTTGATATTCCAACTGTTACGTTCTTGGTTTTCATTAATTTCGGAATTATTCATGAAATTCAGTGTAAGCAAACATGAAATTCCAGGTAAGAATAAATCTATCCCTCATATGAAATAATAGTTTGTAATTTTGAAACTCATCCTTTACTGATTATAATTTCAATTTTCTGGTTAGGTTGGAATTCATCATTTTATTAATCTCAATTGTAAAATTCCTTGAAAGAATTGGAAAATTTGAATCTGCATGTTGATAATTTAAATCACCATTGTGTTAGTGAATTTTTCGTCTTCTTTTCAAACACTTGATAAATAATGCTTTAGCACTTTTTGGATAAGCAATGATTTTCATAATATTATCAAGGATTTTGAAATGGGAAGTTTATGATAATCCTACATCAAAAAAAAAGTTATATATTTTTGCGAATGGGAGGGGAATTACTAAAAAAGCAATGACCTTTCCAACCATATAACAGCTTGAAAATTCAAAAATTTTTCTCCATTTTCAGATGGAATGGATAGGGTTCCAATCCCTACCAACTCCTCCATCTCCCCTACGCACGCGAATGTACGGAATTACATGTTTTTCTCTTACATATTATTACATTTTTTTTCCCTTATTACACAGCTATATTTTGCTTTGCATTCCGTTTGCAAATAATGATGTCATATTCCTTTCCGTCTAATCTCTTTGATTTTTGTAACGACAGTTTCTATAGATAGTTACCAACTGTTCTGAGCTTTCATGATGCGTTAATCAATGTTTTCTTTGGCTTTTTTAAAAGAATTTCGCAATAACTTCTGATAGATAAAATAGAACTTCCATGGAAAGATCTGGATAGGACAAAAATTATATTATGAACTCATAAGAATTAGTAACTGAAACATAGTTGTGAAGATAACAAAATTAGAAAATAATTACTAACGAATTTATATTATATAGCTTTTCATTCTGCCAAAAAAAATTATATATGCATTTTAAAATCACCATTTTTTTTAACCTTTTTTTGACAATCATAATTTAATTAATTTTGTTTCTCATTTCAATATATGTGGCATACAGGAACAACATTTTTCTACTATCAGTATTCCACAAATAATTGTATTGTGAAATTTTTAGTTACTTTTTGATCGCGCGGTATGTGGATTAAATCCCATTGTGATTAGAATGTCACAGTTGCAAAGAGAAATTGTCATTGGAATTATCATTAATCATAATAATAGCAGAATAATAAGAATTTTGATCCCTCATTAAAAAAAAGAAAAACAACGACGAGTTCAACCCTAACAGTTCTAGATTTCTTAGGGACCCCCTCCCCTACCTACGTTGGGAACTTGCATAGATAACAAGAATCATTCTTCAACGGCAAAGGTATTTCTAAGGATATCTGCCTTCACAAAGATTGTTGCATCACTAATTATTACTTTCTGCAAGAATGACTACGAAACCATAAGTATTAGTGGCCATCAGATTAGTTTTGTTAGCCGTTATTATGTTAACAAAGAAAATTCTGTGAATATGTTTAATGGTCAGTGACAAAGAATGCCAACGATGTCACAAGCAGTAAGAATAAATATCAGTGCCTGTTACAATGAAATAACGGTAAATACAAGACTATATATGCACTGCACTTTTGTTATACTCTAGTATTTAAAGAAATGCATTCGAAATAGCATTGCTTCTACCACAACATGGTCGCTTAGCAACATCTTGGCTTAAATTTTAATATAATATTTCAAAAGAAATTACGAAAAAAAAATAGCAAAATGGAAAATAATTAAATGGCAGTTTTCGTTGAAAATTTTCAAGAGTTTCTGATGTCCTAATTTTTTACGATTTTGATTCCAAATTGGTAAGATTTTAAATTTTCATAGAGTAATCAGATAGCCGAGTTAGGGTTAGATTGAATTACATGCAAGATTTGATTCAAATTTAATTAAATTAAATCAAATTAAATTCTATTTTCGCTTAGATTCTATGGGAAGAAGACGGTATGTCTTTTCCTTTTTTTTTTTTTTTTTTTTTTGTGTTTCTCTGAATAAAGTCCCTTGATGAGAGGGACGAAATATTGCGTGTTATGTTATTGGAGATTGTTTTTGGAGATTTTGTCTATGAAGATGAAGATTTGATTTAGGTTTATACATCTGTAAAACAAAATTTTTAAATTGTAAAATTCTTTGAAATTTCATTTTATTTAGGAACTGCTTGAATTTCAAATGGAATTCATAATAGTGTTGTATTAGTCTAATAATAAAGAAAACTTATCAGCAAATTCTGAATATACTTTCGTAGATCTTTTATCAATAACTTAAATTTCATGAAATTGAAATACTTTTATTATTTGTAGGATTTAAATATTTTTTCACGTGTATTTTAATGTTTCTGTAAGTGATACTTGGAAGTGTAGATTTAAAACGACTATATAAGATCGATTTGAGATAATAATGAGGATTTCTTAAAGAGGTATATAAGAAAAATGCCCTGTTCTTTTTAAAAGTTATCAAATGTTTATAAAATTAGATATTGTAATTCTACAACTAGGTTAGGATAATGCAAGAAATGAACTTATAAATTTCTTCGCATAAATCAGAATTTTTAATCAAAGCTCTTAATCTATTCCGAACAAATCTTTTACACTGAGCGAATGCAATTTTGATTTAATAATTCGATATAAGCAGCACAATATAAGTATTTAGTAGATACATTTACTACGTAGTATGACTATATTTAGTCCATAAGGTCCAAATAACTCGTTGTTTTAGAATGACACTCAAATTATACGTTCAACAAAAACGATAATATTATCACGAATATAAGATGAGTTGGATGTTTAGGCTTCAGATGTTAGCTGTTTTAGGGATAATATGGATTAAATACAGAAGTTGATCTGTCTGAAATGAGTTACTCTAAAAAAAATATTCACCTACAAATGAAAAGTAAATAATCAAATTATCATTTTCAGTCAAAGGAGGGAATATTTTATATGAAATATTTATGACTAAGGATTTTGATTTCAAAAAATAATAGTTAGAAATAATTCACTTTTCATCACATACAGTACTATTAACTTCGGATCTATCATCGATTTCAATACTATTGATCATGATTGAAAAAAAATGGTACACTTCCATGTAAAATTCAAGTATTGATTGAAATTAAAACTAAAACTTCAATGTTGTAATGGTTTAAATTTGACCTTTTCTCAATTCATGAAAGATAAGTTACTGTATAAGTTGGTGAATGTAGAAAAACTTATCTTTCATTGGTATTGGCTTCATAAATTCATCCTATTCCACTAAGAAATAAAATAAAAACAGGGTAAGCTTATTAATTATCAAACATTGATAGCTAGCAAACCTTTTGCAACCATATAATGGAAGCCAATAAAACTTTAAACATGCCCACATTTGCTAGACATTTATTATTTTCAGAATCTTTTAATTGCATTAAAATCAAAAATCAAACAGTAGTTTTTTTAATTGAAAAAGTTAATGAATAATTTGAATTTGATAAGTGAATTTTAAAAAATGGCCTTTGAGGAAAAAAAAATAAACATTTTGTAGTGAGTGCATATGTATTAGTAAAATATGTATGTAGTATTCTACAAAGAAATACTTCTATTCGCCATTATTACTGTATAAGCAAGTACTATCTGATCGCTTATCCATATTGTTACACATATTTTTTTTTCTATCGTTTTTGTTGAAAAATCAAGTTTCTGTGGTTACTTTTAAAGATACAAAGCTACAATTCTTATTTTGATGAACATACAGGGTGATTCTGAATTGGCAAGACAAACTTTAAGGGGTGGTAGGAACATTTAAAGGACGATTCAAAATTCCCTATACACAATTTAAAGGTAGGTGAGGTATACAAAACAAACCGTATTTATAGTAGAACGTATCTCCGAACACCACCCAAATGTGCTAGAAGATACATTAAGGTTCAGAAATAAGACAAGTATAGTAGACTGTTTCTTACAGTAGAGCCTCGATTCCTGACCTACCTTTAAGGTTTGTACAGGGAATTTTGAATCGCCCTGTATATATTCTTTAAACCTTTAGATCAGTGGTGCCCAACCTACGGCCCGCGGGCCATATCCGGCCCGCGAAGATGTTACATGTGGTCGCTGTTTTATTCCGTTTTTTTTTTTTTTTTATTTGGTTGTTGAACCTGGAGATTTTTTTTTTTTTTGGTTGTTGAATAGGAATTTCGTTTTTTTTTTTTGGTTTTGCCCCGCGAGATTCACAGCAAAGTCAATTTTCGCCCCCAGATTACGAAAGGTTGGGCACCACTGCTTTAGATGAATATTCTAGCTTACAATATGTTAGTTTTTTTTTATAATGGCAAAAGTATTTGGGATCATATCATTGAACATTTTTTCTATTACAATTTTAAAAAAAAATTCGAGTTCTGCTCAGATATTCATAAAAATTAAAGTACAATTTAAAGCTCTTTTTGAAACTAGATTGTAATTTTATCAACTAAGAATAATAGTAAAAGTGCAGGTTCTGTTGTTCTTATCGAAAAATTTCTCTATAACAGGTCTATATTGATATTTTGAAATTCTGCACAATTCAGAATGAGACCCGACGAAGGTAGAGCGCATATGTTTCCTTATCAAGGAGAACAGGAAGAATGCCCCAAAAAAGTGATTGACACCATGTACCCTCTGGTTATGGAGGCAATCCGAAACGTAAATTGTGGCAACGGAGCTAAGATTAAATGCATCTTCTGCTACATCAGAGAGAACTGTGATGTTTTCCTGGAGGATGCAGAATTGAACTGTGCCATCCGAGGATCTTTGACAAAGGCCATGTGCAAGGGAGAGATTAAGAAGACTCCGCTAGGAGAGTACAAGATGGTGTATGGATGTCACCAGGGTAAGTGTGCAGCAGAGAAAGAGCAGCTCGTCTTGAAACAGCCAAGACAAGGTCCCAGATGTCAAAGACATATGCCAGTTTCAGCCCGCCCTATCGCCAACAGAGTAGTAAGGCCTTTGCCTACCAGGGCCAACCAAGAAAGATGTCCGAATCCAAGGTGTCATCCTAGATAAAAGGAGCATGTTACATCATCCACTTAAAGCTTTTATCTAGAAAAGAATCTGTTATTGCCTCTTTGTGAGTTCAAAATTTTGTGTTGCTATTTCACTCATGTACAACATTATTTTGTCATATTTGTTTAAATTTGTAATTTGTCATGTTTGATGCATCTACTCGTGTAATTTTAATTACAGTTTTCTTTTAGCATATTTATAATAACTTTATAATATAAAAAAAGCACATCTGAACAGATATTGATGGAAGTACAATAAGTTCTTACCATCTCTTTAGTCAGCAAATAAAACTACACGTATTTTGAGAATTTTTGGTAAGGCTCTTTAAGCCTGCAAAAAGGAAAATTTAATAAAATGTAGCGCAGTCGAGTATAAATATTCTATTATAGATCAACGTGGTCTTTGGAGTCCCGAAGTATAAGGGTTCATTACCAACGAGACACAATTGTGATTGGGTGGTCAATTCGAAAGGAACTTCATAACTTTGTTAAGGTCTTCAAACTTCAGATATGATGGATCTTAATCTATTGGTACCTAAATACTTGAGACTTAAGAGATACTGTACAGCTATAACAGAAGTTGACATGTAATCTAATGCAGATGAATTTGAAAAAAAAACACATTTATTCGTTCAGGTACAGAAGATAAAAAAAGGCAAGAAAATAAAATTCGAGTGGGCGAATATTAAACAAATATGTTTTCATTCCTTCAATTTTATTGAAGAAACTGGGAAAGAAAATGTGGAATTAACAATAGTGATATAATTTCAACCAGATTTCGTTTTAGCAATCAGTCGAAAATTCTTTTGATTATTTTTTTGTAAAAAATAGACAAAACATTATTAATGTTAATTATTTATTGGATATACGTTTTCAAACTGCATTAGTTCATGCTTAAAACGGATTAAATTAGTTACGGAAGTAAAAAACAACAAGAAACAACAGAAGAACAAAGAACAGAATTTGAACTGCTGAAATGAATTCTATCTATAGAATATGAAGTCAATATATAAATAAGTCATTATTACCAAATATACGAAATATTTCAAAATATACAAAAAAACCGTTAGCTTCGTTTTGATTTTTAATATATTAAATTTCTCTACAAGTAAGGAAAAAAAAAACTATGGTAAGAATTCTAACAATCTTCAGTGATTTCGGATAAAAAGCATATTTTTTTTTGGCTTCTCATAGATAAAAATAACTTCAAAAAATCTGCTACTGTAACACTGTACATTATTTTGTAGGGTGACCAGGAAGTTCCCGTACTCCTTAATATAATAATAAAATAGCGTATACGGTCACCCTGTACAGTTCCAGCAAAGGCCCTAGGAACCGGTGATGCCATGTAACAAGATCTGGGACTACATACGTAACGGATGGACTCTTGAAAGGATTTTCAATTAAAGCAAGCGTCATTGCCTATTTCCGAAGTCGTTGCTAATATCTTACTGTAAAAACCTATGGTAAAACCCAGGGCTTTGGCGCGGAGCCGGCAGCTAGAGCAGTTGGGCAGTTGGTTTCAGTCCGGACCTGGTGAGGAGCCGCAGCGCACAACGTTTTGACCGCTCGCTGCTCCAGACTGTTTTATCAGTATAAATTCAAAAGTTTAGTTTTTTTTAAATATTTACATCAAAATTTGAGTGTGTGTGTGTGTGTTGACAATGCAGCGAACATGACGTTTGCAATAAAAATAATTCAGCAACAGAGAAGCTGTTTCTAATTCTGATAATATAAATAAAACCGAAATTGTTTCACTGAAGAAAGAAACTGAGAAACATGATGGCCAAGAACTCGACATGGATGTCCCTGCACAATGGGTTGAGGATACTAGTCCTACATTGCCAACATGGATGCTTGAAGATAATTCAAAAGTGATGAGGTGTGGCTTTCTCACTCTTCATTTGTCAATCCGGAGTAAATTGAAATAAGAACCCGCAAATGAATTTTAATGGAAATTACGACAAGTCGTTGTCAAATTACGAACCCTAAACATTCGCAGTATTTCTAATAAAATTACATGGGCTAACCTAACCCTTGGATACTGTGACTGGTTGGGGTTCATCGTTTGCAATATTTGATGATCTACTTGTATTTAAGCAGTATTGTGAACAAGTAGTTGCGTCTGGAGCCAGAGAATTGATATTAATTAAAACCGAATGGCACGAAACTAAGAATATAAGAGATCTCCTGCCAAAGCCAAATGTTACCCTTCAAGCTGCTGACATAACTTCGGGAGTTTACATGAAGGAGTGGCAAAAACACGAGAATGTCTCTTGTGTTACCACGAGAGACATTCAAATGATCATCTATTGAATATCCAAGAGAGGCTACTTTGGTAACTCGAAGAAGCAAAATATCGATATAATAGGACCAAAAACACACATTTCAATTTCGTGACTATATTGCTATATTTTCATCTGCTTAAAATAATTACGCCATCTGAACAACAACTATTCCTACTGTCCTGATAGTGTTGCACAGCTATTAAGTCCTCAAAGTGCAGGTGTAGGATTTCAACGAAGTGGTCAAAGCTAAGTGGAACAGAACAATATGCACATCTAACTAAAGCCACTTTTTCACATTCAACATCACTTCCACATTCAAGCAGTCCAATATCAAAAGCCACATTAATTACATTTTCAAACGATGATATTGGTATGTCAAGGTCATAACCTCCCTTTTGTCAATTGTAGCATAGGCTTGTACTTCGGTGTAGAAAGTTGATTTTATAGCACAGAGTGAAGTCTGATGGTGAAACGCTGATTCTGTAACTTTTCTTGTGGTTTTTTACACCGACATCTTACAAAATCATTAATTCATCTCATGTAGAGCTTATATTGCCTAAAGAAGTAAACATCAAGAGTTTGGTATATTTTGAGATTAAGTAAGTGTTAGTGTGTATAACATGCCACCGTCGAATGGCGCTAGCAGACAGCAGCGAAGTTTTGCATGGAAATTACTCATACCACTTTTTTTTAGGTTTGAGCGATTTCAATTCTCAGCACATTTTGGTGCGGATCTCAGCGTTCGAGGTCACGGACTTCCCTTGTTAGATGAACGGAGCGTTGAACCAAAAGCCACACCCACAAGAAAAGAAGTTCTGTTGATGTCCTTCTTAACATTGATATTAAATGAGGATGACTTTCTGTATAATGATTAATAAAGTTTATTTAAAAAAATACACTTGTTTTCTAATATTTCATCTTTGAAAAAATAGAATTTATTTGGAGCTTAGAGCGGAGAAAGGAGCTGACCAATTACAAATTTCATCTGCTCCAAAGCCCTGGTAAAACAACTTCTTACTCTAATTTTTATTTTATTTCTTAAATATCAAGAAGTAAATTAGATAAGCTATTTTTTAGATATGCTATCGATTTTTACTTTATTTGTCTTTAACAAAGCAATACTTTAGCAAAATAAATATATTATTTTTAGATTGTTTCCTGTTTTATAAAAATGCTGATTCAATGTAAATGACGATTAGTTGAAAATAGAGGAAAATCTAAATATTTTAATTTTATTGTTATATTATTATAAATCTGAAGCCTTAATTATCTGTAACTTATCAACATTTTTTATGCTATTTTTTAAACAGTTTTGCAAACCTATTTTAAAATTTTTGTTCTCAGAAACGCAGGCAAAATATTATTGGTTTCAAAAGCCAGCGTTTAACCGTTGCTCCACATGATCACTTCCCTCTAATAGACAGAAGAGAGTTAATAAGCCAAAACTTGAAAATTATACAAAATAGTCAAAGGGATTAAATAAAGGAGGAGGGGAAGATGTCTCCATCTTTCATTGTAGCCTGTTTTTTCCGGAGGGTCCTAAATAGGAATTGTGCAAAGTTTGGTGCACATCGTTCAAAGGAGTGTATAGCGAACAAAGAAACAAACTTCCTCATTTATAAATATAGGAGATAATAAAAAAAAAAGTTATTCAGAAAAGTGTTTTTCGAAATATGTAAACCTTATCAAATTTATTTTACTGAAGGCTTTATAATGCTTCTAAACTACAAATAATCGTAAATTGAATTCTTTATAGAAAGTAATAAACAAAAAAATAAGAAAAAGTCAAAAATGTTGCCAGTTGTAACAAGAATTCTAACTCCCATAAGACAAATTTATTTGATTCAAGTTTTCGTTAAATAGTTTTAATCCTAATTTTTAACGTACATTCTTATTCATTTTAAATGGAAAAACTATTTCAACTATTTTAATATTTTTTTATTTTCTTACGCTTTTATTTTCTCTTTGAAATATTTGTGTTTCTTCGTGAAAGCTCATAATCTTTCTTGCCACAAAATTAGATTAGATTAATAGTGGGATCAGGGTTCTAGACCCTGCGCACTTCAACCAAAAAGATTTATTGTGCTCCCATTTTCGCGATGTTGGGGAGCTCCCGATACCAGTGAACTTTATAAGTTCCAGTATCTTACTCCCTAAACTTGCGTCAAATTCATCTCCCGGCTGTTTACCAGCAAATACCCTTCTTCTCCTAAGGTCTAAGGATTCGCAGTCCAGGATTAAATGCTTGGCTCTCTCCGGCGACTGCCCGCATTATCTGCCGCTGATGTCTACGTGAAGTACACCTTCTACTTTCAGATGTTTCCTGAAGTGGCCGTATCCACTGATAAATGCTGTAGCTAATCGACCCGGCCCCAACTTTGTCCCGTGGTCAAGGAAGCGCCGGGAGCCTGACCTCCCGCGCCCCGAACGCCGAGTCTGGCGTGGGATTAGAGAGAGAGCGACCTCTGTCAAGTCTAATCAAGGACCTTGAAAGCGAAGTTAAGGGTCCTTCCACTAGCTTTTTCGCCAAGGTTTGGCTAGGAAAGAGATTCCATCTTAGTTTGTGTTCTTTTTTGGCCCAATTTAAATAACAGTGCAACAATCTTTGTTTGTTGCTTTGCAAGCGTGTTCCAGTGAGATTTGTTTAATGCATAGAAAGGCTAAAATGACTGCCATTGAATGTTACTAATTGCAGCCATGGTTGTCATGACAGTTGGATTCTTGACTGATGAAAAGTATGATGTGATAAATGCAGATGCGGCGAAAGAAATGGAAAGTGTAAGAACAGATTTTCTACTTTATAACTGTGGCGCCATCTGGTGGTCGGAAAGCATGCAATAAAGTTTCGTTGTTTTGACACAAAATCCCGCATCAATACGAGGATTTCTGTTAAATCTACATTTTTCTACTATCAGTATTCCACAAATTATTGTTTTTTGAATTTTTTAGTTACTTTTGGATCACGCAGTATGTGAACTAGTTGCCATTGTGGTTAGAATATCACAGTTGCAAATAGAAAGTGTCATTGGCATTATCATTAATAATAATAATAGCAGAATAATGAGAATTTTGATCCCATTATATGGAATTTTGATCCCCTCTTCCCATTATATTTACAAAAAATGTTCAGCCCTAGCAGTTCTAGATTTCCTACGGATCCTCTCCCCTACCTACGTTCGGAACTTGCACAGATAACAAGAATCAGTCTTCAACGGCAAAGGTATTTCTAAGGATATCTGCCTTCTCAGTGAGAAATAATTATTTTCTGCAAGAATGACTACAAAACTATAAGTTGGAATTCAGTTTATTTTTGTTTGCCATTATTAAGTTAACAAAGATAATTCTGTTATGTTTACTGGTCAGTTACAACGAATGCCAACGATGTCACAAGCAGTAAGGATAAACATCAGTACCTGTTACAATGAAATAACAATAAATACGAGACTATATGAACTACACTTTTGTTATACTCTAGTATTTAAGGAAATGCATTCGAAAGAACATTGCTTTTACCACAACATGGTCGCTTAGCAACACCTCGGCCTAAATGTCAGTATAATATTTCAAAAGAAATTACCAAAAAAAAGTAGCAACATGGAAAATAATTAAGTGGCATTTTTTGTTGAAAATTTTGAGGAGCTTATGATTTCTTATTTTTTAGGATTTTGATTCCAAATTGGTCAGATTTTAAATAGAGAGTAATCAGATAGCTGAGTTAGGGTTAGGTTGAATTACATGCAAGATTTGATTCAGTTTTATTCATCTGCGAAACAAAATTTCATAATTGAAAAATTCTTTCAAATTTGATTTTATTTTGGAATGGCTTGAATTTCCAAGCAATAATACTGTTTTATTAGTCTAATAATAAAGAACAGTTGCTAGACATTCATTTAATGTTTTTTTAGAATCTTAATTCCAGATAAATCAAAAATCAATCATTATTTTTCTTAATTACAAAAGTTAATTAATAATTTGGTATTACTAGGCCATTTCATAAAATTCACTTTTTAGAAAAAAAAATAAACACTCATTTCATAGTGATTTCATACATATTAGTTAAATATGTATGTAGTATTCTTCAAAGAAATACTTCTATTCGCCATTATTACTGTAGAAATAAGTACTGTCAGATCTCTTAAGCATATTATTGCACATAAAAAGTTTTTTTTGTTTTGTTTTTTTGTATCGTTTTGTTAAAAAATCAAGTATCTGGGGTTACATTTAAAGATGTAAAGCTACAATTCTTGTTTTGATGATCATACAAGGTGATTCTAAATTCATAAGACAAACTTAAAGGGGTGATAAAAACACTAAAATTAATCAAGATAAATTTCTGATCTAGTAATTGCTGGTATCTGTGTTACAATTTTATATATTTTGTAATTGTTTAAGTGGGTAGTATTGCTATGCAGAGCGATTCAAAATCCCCTCTATGTACTTTAAATAGGAATACAAAAACAACCCGTATTCATAGAGGAACGTATGTCCGCAAACACCACCCAAATGTGCTAGAAGGTACACTAAGGTTCAGTAATAAGACAAGTACGTTAGACTATGTTAATTAGCTCTATGTTTACAATACGATAGTAGGGTGTACACAGTCATGTCGTGCTTCCGTCGAATGATCCACTTGCACACAATCTGTGGAGCAAACGTTTGACGATTGGACATATGTCTGTCGGGAACCGTTAACGATACAATCGTACAGTGACTGGTCCGTTTTCATTCTACACCGGCACAAATCTACCCTCTGAGCATTCGTGAAGCGATACATCTTACTCGAACAAAGTCAACACCTCAAATGACGATGATTCACCCAAAGGGCATGTGCAAGATGGAAATCAAGAAGATTCCGCTAGGAGAATACAAGATGATGTCACCAGGGTAAGTGTACAGCAGAGGAAGAGGAGCCCGCCTTGAAACAGCCAAGATAAGGTCCGAGATGTCAAGAAATATGCCAGTTCCAGTCCGCTCCAATGCCAACAGAGTAGGAAGGCCTTTGCCCACCAGGGACATCCAACAAAGATGTCCGAATCCAAAGTGTAATCCTAGATAAAGACACCATGTTACTTCATCTTCATTCAGATAAAGGTTTTATCTAGAAAAGAATTAAATAAAGTTTTCTTTTAGCATATTTATAATAACTTTATAATAGAAATAAGATGACATCTCAAATATGCTTGGAAGAACAATAATTTATTATAATAATTTATTACTATCTCTTTATTGAGCAAATAAAACTACACGTAGGAATGTTCATTGTGTGTAATATAATAAAATAAGGACCAAACACACCATAATCCAAACACAAAAGAGATTATAATACGTTTTATATAAGGCATGTTTCGGGGATCTATCCCCATCTTCAGATTACAACGAAACTAAAAATATAAAAACGGATTCCGTAAAATTCAAAAGCAATAAAATTACAAATGTTAGTAAGAACATCATCAATAATACATAACAATAATCCATTAGTCAGAATGTTAAAATGGGAATGATCAAACTAAGCCATTGTAAACTTTAAAACCATATACAATAAATGAATATTCCAATATTAAATATCCCATAACAATCCGAGTTGTCTATTATTAAACAAAACTAATTAAGATCATACTGCAAAGCATTTTGTACAGAAATGTCCGTATTATAACAGTGATGACACTTCTGTACAAAATGCTTTGGAATATGATCTTAATTAGTTTTGTCAGGCCCGAATTAATTCAGAGATAGAAAAAAAATATTGAATTGTAAATTTTGTGTAAAAATGATCCCAATATAATAATAATTTCATTTATTTCATTTGTATCCATCCCTAAATATGAAATTCGTGATGATGCCATTTGGCATCATTGGGCATTCGGTAGTATAAAGCTGTATTGGGCAAGCTGTAGTATAATGCAGTAAAATAAGTGTAGTTATAGGTGCTGAGATTTTTTTAATAAAATATAATGCCCTAGCAGAGTCAAATACAGTATGTACTTTTAATGAATTCTAAGTTTTGATTATTTTTTTAATATTTTTAGACAAAATAAAGTCTAAACTTATTTTCAATGCTTATGGTACATACATATTATAAAAATAATATAATATTATAAATAAACGTAGATAATACAATATCTTATTTTTTTATAAAGTAGATTATAAGTGTAGGAGAATATAAATACAGATATAAATATATGTAGGAGAATATATTTTTATAAAATATATTATAAATTAAGGATAGATAATAAATAAGTCTTATTTTTAAATCTTATAAAATATATTATAAATACATAATAATATTAAAAATATTGAAGTTCAAGGTAATATAAATATAAAATAGATAATAAATATAACATTTTAATTGTTAAATTATAGATATTTTTAAACTGCCCTAATTCAATGGTACACGGTACACGAATATATGCCGAACGCCCAATGATGCCACATGGAATCATCTAGTTTTTAGGCTTATTTTTTATAGGCTTATTTTTTATATAAAACAAAT
>JAFIDM010112590.1:0-21255 GCA_023159025.1 Thereuonema tuberculata | reverse complement strand
GTGCAGTGGGAGGTATGTTGTGTTGTTTGATTCCAAGTGCCCGAATGGTTCCCTGTGCAGCACAGTAGAGTGTTGTATGTATGTCTTCTAATGTTTGGATGTTGTCAAGGTGTTGTGGGATAGTGTGTGTGTTGAGATGGTATATGACTGTGGCGAGTTGTTTTGATGTGTGTACTTTGGGGAGTGGCGGCCTGAGTGTGGGGTCTGTGCCTGTGTATTGTGCAAGTGCAGTGTAGAAATGATCATGAGCTGCACGTAATATTTCATTAGTTGTATTGTTGGGGCATATGTACTGAGGGGTAGAGATTGTTCCTGTGTTTTCCATAATGGTGTCTTCTGGTGGGGTGTGGTTTGGTGTCCTGTGGTTGGATTCAGCGACTTCTTCTTTAATTTGTGCAAGTATGCATGGGAGAATAAGATTGTTTACTACAATTGAACGTCGCTGATCCGCTACCCGCTGTTCGCTAAGCCCTAACGATGGATAGCGTGTGGTGAAAGCTTGGTGTAGTGCCTGTCTGTATCCTGTTAGTTGAGTACCTAACTTTGTAACAGTGAAGAAGTCGCGCATAAGATCCTGGTTCATCTGTGGTGACCATCGGATGCGCTGGCGTGGTTTCCCAGTCTTGGTGGTCGCCTGCTCTGACACATTATTATTATTTCGAAAAAGTTTGAAACCATGGGTTTCCCCAGCTAAGACAATATGGCGGGTCAAGGACCAAAGCACGTAATGCCAAGTGTAATAAAAAAAAATACTTGGAAAATAGTTAGGGATGTGTGATTGTGTCCATAAATTTCCTAACTATGCGTGTTGTGTTGAGTACCACAGCCTTCTGGAGTTCTGCATAAGTGTTTTTATGAAGTCCTAGTGTGTTGAGGCTGTGGCGCAATGTGTGAGGCACCAGACCAGTGGCAGACAAGACGATGGGTACAACACGTACTCGGTCCTGCCTCCACTGCTTCTGGAGCTCGTGTGCCCGATCGGTGTATTTACTGATCTTGTCTGTGTGAGTTTTCTGCATGTTCATGCTGATAGGCACTGCATTATCTATGAGGTAGGTCTGTTTGTTGACCTTATCAACAAGTGTGATGTCAGGTCTGTTGTGATGAATAGTTTTGTCTGTGTGAATGGGGCGGTCCCAGTACAGCTTATGTTAGGATGACGGTAGTACGCTTTGTGGTGTATACTTGTAGTATGGGACCGTGTTCTGAATAAGTGAGTGTTTGTGTGCTAGCTGTTGATCAACGATCGACGCTACCTGATTGTGTCAGTGGAGGTAGTCGGTTTGGAGAGAAGGGGACAGCCTGATATTATGTGGTCAATCGTCTCATGCGTAGTGTGGCATTTCCTGCATCTGTCGTCTTGTGTGTTTGTGTCGTGTAGAAAGTGTTTCTTGTAGTTGCGTGTGGGATGACTTGGTCCTGTATCGCGATCATGAACCCTTCGGTCACCCCCAACAGCTCACGACTCGTCAGCCATCTGTTCAACGGTTCCATGTCGACATGAGGCTGGCTGATCGCTACACCCTAACGATGGATAACGTGTGGTGAATGCATGGTGTAGTGCCTGTCTGTATCCTGTGAGTTGAGTCCCTAATTTCGTAACGGTGTAAAAGTCGCGCATAAGATCATGGTTCATCTGCGATGACCATTGGATGCGCTGACGTGTTTACCCAGTCTTGGTGGTCGCTTGCTCTGACACAGATGAAACACTTCCGACCGTTCGGGCTGGATTATTATTATTATTGTTATTATTATTATTATTTATGGTTATTGATAAACTTAATCTCAGGATTCTTAAATATCAAGGTAATTATGCAAGTTACTTTTTTGATTAGTCATTGAAGGATAAGGGTTTTTCTGATGATGCTGGCTGTCCCAAGAATGGCTGCCTGCTGCATTATTCGCAAGTGCCACTCCTGAAAGCCGAGGCTGGATTTCAGTGATTTCTTTTATTTAGTTACAAGTCCATTGGTGGATGTTATCACTGCGACCGCAGAGACACTTTGTTGTTGATACATGTCTGGCAGTTCGACTGCAAGTATCTGGTATTTCCTCTTTTTTCCGCAATGGCAGTTGCAACGAAGTCATCCAACTGCACAGAAATATCAATAATTGTAGCAGATTGAGCTTTTTTAATGAATAAAACTATATCTGGCCTGTTGGCTTCTGCTGTCCGATCGGTGACAATAGCTTTGTCCCACAGAATTGCTTTGCGGTTTCGTTGCTCAGCACTTGTACAGGTTTTTATTTATAGTAAAGTGTTTCCTTCTCAATAAGGCGATAATGTTTGGCCAAGGCCTGATGGACGACTTTGGCCACGTCGTTATGACGATGTAAATAGTCCTTTGGAGCGAAATGTAAATAGTCCTTTGGGTCAAACTCCAGAAATATGTTGGATGGACTCAATATTCTGTTGGCATATCACAGATCTTAGTTTTCAAGCTGTATTTTTCATAGGCTCTTGTGCGAACAACCTGATCTTGAACAGATAAGATGAACCCTTCAGTTTCTCCAAAAAGTCCACTTGTTCGCAGCCACCAGTGGAATATTTGAGATCGAAGTCCTCTGAAGCAGGTGCTGCGGCAAATCTTCCATGTAGAGTTTTGCTCTTCCAGTTGTTTACTTGATATGCTTGTGTTTTAACGTCTGCAATAGTGGTTTCTTGAGACAGTGGCAGTGGCGTGTGATTCTGATCTTGTTGACATATAACTTGATGGACGGAACTGTTACTGGACATAAAATATTCCCCCAAACTTTTCTGCTGTTGGTGACACATCATTGTAACACTTAATAAGCTTCTTCCACCAATATTTCTGGAGAGATAAAGTCTTTCCATTGAAACTTCGATTATTATTATTATTATTATTATGTTTGTATGTTTCAAACCTTGGGTTTCCCCAGCAAAAACAATATGGCGGGTCAAGGACCAAAGCACATACTGCCAAGTGTAAAGATGTGTGCAAGAATGATTAGGGATGTGTGCTTGTGTCCATAAATTTCCTAACTATGCGTGTAGTGTTGAGTACCACAGCCTTCTGCAGTTGTACGTAAGTGATTTTGTGAAGTCCTAGTGTGCTAAGACTGTGGTGCAATGTGTGAGGCACCAGATTAGTGGCAGACAGAACGATGGGTACAACACGTACTCGATCCTGCCTCCACTGTTTCTGGAGCTCGTGTGCTAGATCAGTGTATTTACTGATCTTGTCTGCGTGAGTTTTCTGCATGTTCTTGCTGATAGGCACTGCAATATCAATTAGATAGGTCTGTTTGTTGACCTTATCAACAAGTATGATGTCTGGTCTGTTGTGATGTATGGTTTTGTCTGTGTGAATGGGGCGGTCCCAGAATAGTTTATATGAGGGTGACTCTAATACGCTTTGTGGTATGTACTTGTATTATTATTATTATTATGTTTGTATGTTTCAAACCTTGGGTTTCCCCAGCAAAAACAATATGGCACGTCAAGGACCAAAGCACATACTGCCAAGTGTAAAGATGTGTGCAAGAATGATTAGGGATGTGTGCTTGTGTCCATAAATTTCCTAACTATGCGTGTAGTGTTGAGTACCACAGCCTTCTGGAGTTGTGCATAAGTGTTTTTGTGAAGTCCTAGTGTGTTGAGACTGTGGTGCAATGTGTGAGGCACCAGACCAGTGGCAGACAGAACGATGGGTACAACACGTACTCAATCATGCCTCCACTGCTTCTGGAGCTCGTGTGCTAGATCAGTGTATTTACTGATCTTGTCTGCGTGAGTTTTCTGCATGTTCTTGCTGATAGGCACTGCAATATCAATTAGATAGGTCTGTTTGTTGACCTTATCAACAATATTTCTGCTATTATTACTATTATTATTATTATACACATTTTGAAACAGTGAAAAATTCGCTGACTGGAGCCTTTATTTGAAATAAGTTTCAGCCAGAAACCTAAGTATCCATCAGGTATCTGCGCAATATGTATGATGTTCCATGCAGCGCTGTTTTCTGTTGTTCTGATGTTGTTATTTCAGACAACTGCAATCGGTTCAAAAAATTTGGTAAAATTTTTTTGAGCTTGTTCCAAGTGCCCCAATGATGATGGGGATCACTGTCGTGTGTTTCATCCAAAGCCGTGTTGTTTCAATTGCCAATTTCTGGAATTTGTAATTTTTTCCTTTTCTTTATCTAAAATTCTTGCATCTCCAGGGATTGCAATATCAATTATGAAAATAGTTCTATTTGTTAACACTGTTATATCTGGCGTATTATGATTCAGGTGTCTCTCAGTTTGTATTCTAAAATCCCACAAGATTTTGACGTCCTCACTTTCTAAAACTTTTTCAACTTGATGTTCCCATGAATTTTTAGATGCTGGCAAGTCATATTTTTTGCATAATGCCCAGTGTAATAATCTGGCGACCCTATCATGTCTGCTTTTATAGTCCATTTGTGCGATTTTGCTGCATTCACAGATTAAATGCGAAACAGATTCAAGTTTTTCTTGGCTTAGTCGGCAGTTTGTTATTATTTGTTAAATTAATATTATAATATTGTTAAAATAAAAAAAATAAAAAATTGATTTACCACTTTTGTAGTAGCCAGCGCTGCGGTTTCTCATTATTAACATAAATACACATACATGACATGTTTCGAAGCTTTTTCAGCTTCTTTATGAAACGTTCTTTATGAAACGTAACGAAAACATTAGGCTTACAAAATTTATACAAATTATGGATAACAATATATGTAATGGAAGATGACCATTTACCAATTAGTAATTAGATAAAAATATAAATATTTAGTTCCAATAATAGTGTCATTATAACTAAAATGCATACATAGTGAATAAGTAACAATCAACATGGTTATAAAATATTTTGATGCTACAGATTACATTGTAGTGCATTAGTTACAGATACATCAGTGTTATAACAGTCTTTTTTTTTTTATTTTTTTTTTTTTTTAATGTTCACCAGTCCTATTAGGTATACCTATAAAATGTATACCTGTATTATAGGTGCTGATCGATTGTTATATATGGTTAATTAAAGATAATTAGAATTTAAAATCTATTATTATTTTCTCATCAATTACATCGCTGATTAGTTGAATTTTAATGCAGCTGATATTTTTACAATTTTTTATTTCATAGTTTTTCCAATTAATTTGACTAAATAACTTATATTTTATATAGTTATCTAGTCTTTGACGATAGTTATTATTTAATTTTGAAATATTAAAAATTTTTAGCCAATTTTTTCTAGTTCCTATATTTTCATTATAAATTTTCTTTTGCTCTTTTAACTTGATAAATATTTTTTAGAATGGTTTTATAAATAAATTTTTCTTTTACAGTTAAGATTTTGAATTTTTTTCTGATTTCTCTTTGTTCTTGTATTGTTTTATTTTTAAAGTTTATATAAATATTATCTAATATTTTAAAAGTTAATTTATTTATGTTTTTAATTTGATGTTTATTCAAAAATATCCAGCATTCAAGTCCATAATTTAGTACAGAATCTATTAAAGACTTAAATATTATTAACTTTTGCTTAAAAGGAAATAAATATTTAATTTTATAAAAAAGGTATGTGTATGTATGTAATTTTTTTACAACATAATTATAGTGTACTTCCCATGTTAATTTATTAGACACAAATATGCCCAAGTACTTCTGTTGATATACAAATTCAATTTTATTACATGTACACTTACTATTATTTAAATTATTTTGATTTAAATTAATAAAATTGTTATTGTGTAGTATGAAATATAAATCATTATTTATTATTTTATTTTTATTTTTGATTAACATAACTTTCGTCTTTTAACAATTTATAACCATGTTATTATTTATTGCGCACTTTGTTACATTATCCAAATCATCTTGGAGATAATTATATGCATTTGTCTGAATTTTGTCACTACTAAGTAGTAGAACGTCGTCGGCATATATGTAAATATTAGAATACTTCACACAGTTTTTTATAGAATTCATATATAATATAAAGAGCAAGGGTCCCAAGTTGGATCCCTGAGGTACACCAGAATGAATATTATACAGATTACTTAATAAATTATTAATTTTTATTCGACATTTTCTGTTTTTTAAATAGTTTTTTAAGACATTTTGTATGTTTCCTCTTATACCCATTTTATTTAACTTTTTTAATAATACTTTGTGGTTAATGCTATCAAAAGCTTTTTTGAAATCAATGAATGCTATGTAAATTATTTTCCCATTATTTAAATTTTCATTTATACTTTCATTAACTTTAGTTAGTAATTTAACCGTGCTATTGTTCGGTTGATAAGCATATTGATTATTATTTAAAATATTCATTTTTGAGATGTAATTATAAATTGATTTTGACAAATAACTTTCAAAGATTTTAGATATATTAGAGAGTAGGGAAATGGGTCTGTAGTTTTCAAATTCCTTAAATTTCCCTCCCTTAAAGATTGGGATAATATGAGCAATTTTCCAAAGGTTTGGGAAGATACCAGTTGTAAAAATATTCTTAAATAATTCTACCAACAAAGTGGCAATAATATCTTTAAAATTTTTAATCTCACTAATAGTTATATTATCACATCCTACTGAGAAATGCATTTTATGTTTATTAATTATATTTAATATATCATTGTGAGTAGGAAATAGGATGGCCATGGAATTACTTTGTTGATTATCTTCATCCATTGTATTAATTATTCCCCTATTTTTATTATACTCGTTTTTCTGTAGGAAAGTATTTTGAAAATTTTTAAATATAGTATTAATATTATAATTTTCTAAGAGATTATTTAGTTCTATTTTTCCACAGTTTTTCTCCTTATACTGTATTTCTTTATTTACAATTTTCCAAATATTTACATTGGAATTATGCTGTTCGTTTATTAATTTTTTGTAGTAGTTTTGCTTTTGTTTATTTATGAAATTTTTTAACCAGTTTCTTTTTCTTTTATAAGCTATTTCGTAACTTTTATTGGTTCTATTTCCTTTATGTTTTTTAAATAATTTATTTTTTTCTTCTATGTGTATTAAAGTTTCTTTATTCATCCATGGTTGTTTATAAATTGAACTATTAAGATTATTTAAATTATTTTTTACATTTGATTTATTGTTTTTATTCCAATTAATATATCTGGCTTTTTTAATTATTTTATTCATCTTATTTACATATTTGTTTGGGTTTTTAGAATAATTACTTCTAATTTCATGAATAAGTTTATTTAATTTTTTATTGAAAAATTCTTCATTTAAGGGATATTTTTGTTTCTTTTTTCCTTCTTTATTTTGATCCTTTGTGATAGTATTATTGGTTTGGGTAGTTTCCAGTAGAATACTATAATGGTCCGAGATATCCCATTCTATTATATTTGTAGTAATATCTACGTTATTAACTTTTGAAAAGCAATGATCGATACAAGTGCATGATGATGAAACTTTAGTAGTAGCTTTTCTCGTTGTCACGTAACTGTGATTTATAAAACCTAAATTATAAAAAATTTGAAGATAATTGTAGGTATCTTTATTTAACGTCTCTTTTCCAATGTCTATATTTGCATCGCCAACGTAAATTATGTTTGGATTGATTTTATTTTTTATATGTTCTATGGATTTTTTTAATTCCTTCATAAATAGTTTTTTATTTGTGTGTGGTGGTTTATATATAGCGTACATAATAAAATCATTTTTTTCTATTCCTTTTCTTTTTATATTACATATTACACTTTCATATGTTATAGAATTCGAAATTTCAGTGAAGAGCGTGTACACATTTTTGTAATAAATTATTATACCACCACCTCTAGAGTTAGTTCTTAATTTGTAAATTTTGTTAAAACCAGATATGTTAAATAGATTTATTTCATTTTCTCCAATATTAGTCTCAACTAGTATAATAAAATCTAGCCATTTGATTTTATTATCGATATTTGCCATTAAGTATAGAAAGTTTGTTTTCATACTTCTTATATTTAAGAAGAGAATATTATTTGAATTGTTTTTTGGGTTCCATAAGTTTAAATTATCTATTATATCTATCCGACCTAATTCTATATTATTTTGATGCTCAGTCATTGTTCTATTCAAAGCTTATTTAGTTTGTTTATATGATTTACATTTTATTGATATCTTCTTCACATTGTATGTTGATAATTTTGGCATTTTCATTTTTCCTTATTAATATTTTATTATTCTTAATCCATGCAAATTTATATGCTTTTGTTTTGGCCTCTGTTTTGGTTTTCCATAATAAATTTTTCAAGTTTTGTGTTAAGTTTTCATTAATATATGTTCTCTTGTTACCTTTTCCAGAAATGTCTGCGTTTGTTATACTTCGTTTTTGTTTGTATTGTAATAACCACATATCTCTATCCTTTCTATTTATAAATTTAATTATTATAGGTCTAGCCTTGTATTTATTGATTTTACCGTATCTGTGCATAACATCGATACTTTCGAGAGGGCTTTTAATATTTAGGACTCCTCCAATCTTCTCTATCAGTGCCGTTAAGTTTTCATTTTCATTCTCTTCAACTCCTACAATTTCAAGGTTGTTTTTCCTTTGTTGAGCTTCCAATCTATCAATATTTTCCTGTAATTTTTGTATTTTTTCTTTATAACAATTATTTTCATTTATCATTTTATTCATATTTTCTTTGATTTCTCTTTGGCTTTCCTGATATTTTTGCAATTTGCTTAGAATTTCTTCATATTATTTGTTAACAAAATCAATAGATTTTCTTATTTCTGACAGTTCTCTTAGAATGGTTTGGCCCAATTCGGTTCCAATGTTTTGATTAGTCGCAACCATTTCAATTTCCTGTTGGGAAGGGTATTTGGTTAGGTTCTCACTGAGGGGAGAAGGGTTGTCTTTTAGTGATTTTTGAGAAGAAATAATGACTTTCTCACCTTGTGTGTTTGTATCATTAGTTGTTTTCTTACGAGTAGTTATCCTTTTGCACTTGTCGCACTTCCATATTTTCTTCCTTGACGGAGTGGAAATATCCTCTCTTTCAGTCTCCCTGGCGCAGTCAATGTGTTGCTCCGAACCACATGACTGGCAGCGTAATTCCTCGGATTTCATTAATTTATTGCAAATTAAACATTTAATTTTTAGTTGTAGATACTCACTCATTTTGTATGGATTGGAAAGAAACTATTTGACTGAATTGTAATTTAGAATTTTGATGTCATTGATGATTTCTTATTATCAGAATGAGGAGCGAAAATCTGCACGTCTTAACACCTTGACGCATGCGCTCCTTCTCCAAAAATGGCAATTCTAACAAAATGGGAGTTGTGCTGAGCATCCTCTGTTGAGTTAATCGTTGAGCATCCTTTGAATCATACTATTCAAAGGTGTCTCTCGTTTGGTGTCTCTCCGACTATTGGTTGCAGCTGCAGGATAGGTCAACTTTAATTATGACCAGCTTGAACTCTTTATTTTCTCCTAAGAAAGAAATAACCTATTTAATTCATTTCAATAAGTATGCTGAATTTCGTCATTATATATTGTGGTGACCATCCTGCAAGTCTAAATGAAAAATTTGCTTTTAAAGCAATGCATTCATAACATTATATTTGTCAGCTGAAGATAATTTATTCGATGTTTTATCTAATAATTGGAAGGTAATGAAAACTAATTTTGCATGAAAACTTGTTTAGGAAATTTCAGGTATCTTTTGATTTCATAGTTTTTGTGCATATAAAAGAATAATTGTATAACTTTTAGCTATTTATTATTCTATGCACATCCATACTCCCATTGTTGTAATCAGCCTAATCTATATTAAAAAAACGACATGTGTGAGTATGTCCGAAAAATGTTTTATTTTGCACGTTCGCTGCATTCAAGTGTTAATATTTTCGAATTTTCTTATTCTCCTGTGTTCGTCACTATTTATCATTTTTATTCATTTCATGATGTCTTAGCTCAGTTTACTGTAAGTTTAATAATTCTGGTAGACTCTGTAGAATTCTGCAGCCGTTTTGCATTATGGGACGTCTCTAGATCTTTTTCTACAAATTTTATTATAAACATCTTGATTTATCACATTATCTGCTCATCACAATTCAGTCTCTTAAGCATCATCTATCAATGTTATTACTATTATTCTTTGACAGTATTCCACTACATTGTGTAAGAATGCTGTACTAAATATCAGAAGCATTTTATTATTGTTCTCAAGCAGATGTATCTCCATATTATCATACAGCAATCAGAGATTATTTCGAAAATGAAACTTGCTAAGGATTGAATTGATCAGAATTTGAATTTCTTTTTAACATTTAATAGAAAATAATGTTTTAAATCAAATACATCGCAACAAATGTGGGTGATATCATAGGAAGTAGGTTTGATCATCGATGATATTGCTGCCTATTTGGTGAAAGTTCTTGAGTCCAAAAATGCTACAATCGTCTGCCAAAATATACAGTAGCTTGGTGGTTCTTTGCGAAATGGGACAGATGATCTAGCCCTATCCTGTATTATAGCTGCAATTGGATACTGAAAATTTTTATTTTCCGCTATTACTCCTATCTTAACGGGAGTGGTACTTTATTATATGCAAACTAGCAGTTTTAAACAGTCACTCTATGGTGACCACGGATGTCCTCTCTGAAGAAGTCCTGGCGAGACCGGGAGTACTCTTACTTCTCTCGGGAGTAAGTGCGACTGGCACGATTGTTTTCTCCGTTCCTCGGTTACGTCCAGACTGGACCGGAGATGTTCTTGCTTCTCTCGGGAACCGGTGCGACTTGTACTGGAAAGCTGGTTACCACTGACTGATTTCTTCTAAGGGCTCCGGGCGTGTAAGGAACTGGACTGAACAGCCGCTTCTTCTTTGGGCTCCTGCACAGTAACCATCTGCTGCTCGATTCTCCTGGCTGAGGATAACTCGTAGCTCTCGGCCACAACTGCACTCTGTTTCACTTCTCCTGATTGGAGTCCACTCGTGGCTCTCGGCCACAAAACTAATTCTTCTCTACTTCTCCTGACTGGAGGACAATACGCGAACTAACTGTCTAGTCTGTTTCGGCATCCCTATTTAAGACCGTTTCCAAGCTTCTGGACGAGTCAACTCTCACTCGTCCAGAAGCCTCACTCTCGCTTCTGGACGAGTCAACTCTCTATAGGGAAGCCGGGTCGGGCGAGTGTACTCCTTAGGAGGGAAGTCGGACCAAAGCACCGGTAACAATATCTTAAAAATAATTTCTTTATGAAAAGTTGTTTATCTCCCGGCTATAAAATGCGATTAAAGGAAATTAAAATTGTCTATGTTTCTAAAATATAAAGTTTGGAAGTGTATTTCAATTCTGAAACGCCTTTTCGATAAAGTTGTGCAATCTTCTATGTATATAAAGTTACACATTGCCTTGATTTATCGCACCTAAAAAGGGCTTTGTTCGAAATTGAGAAGAGGTAACAATCTCATCGAACAGGTCTGTTATCCTATGATATCCTTTGATGTGTCAGTTGTGAAATATTGTAATTTCTAACTGGAAATTCCGGATAATTCCATCGAGTTCTTCTTGTAAGAAAGTTCTTCTTCATTAAAAGTTCTTCTTGTATAAATTAGTTTGATAACAATGTCGAGCATTAATAAAATGTTATCAGAAACTGATGCAACTATATTCGCCGTTGCCGATTTCTGAGTTCTATCTTTTATGTATAGCATTGATCGACTGTATTTTGTTTGTCAATTTAATAATTTGTATCTAAAAATATTTATAAGTTTTTGTTGCGTCATAAATAATTATTACTATCGAAAAAAATATTTAATTTTTTTTTTGTTCGACAGTTCAAGTCTCAACCAAAAATTTATCTCTTTTTTTATTTCTTCTAAGAACGTTACATTCCATTCTTTCTTGTTATCCTTTGGTATTATTTTCTTCATATAAATGATAGCTTTCTCTGATGATCTGACTTGATGGTTCTTTGATAAATGGAAATGTTTCGAAATTTCCCGTTCAGTACTTGTTTTTTCTTAGCGAGATGATCGATATATTTTCGAATCTAATCGCTAATTTTATTAAAAAGACAGAAATTCATGTTCATGAAACAGTTCATTATTTGTGATAATTTCTCCGAAAGTAAAATTACGTATACATTGATTTCAATGAATTTTATTGTAACTACACAAAAAAATTGCAACCAAAGAAATAATTGAATAAATTTTAATTAATCTATATTTTTATACTTAATAAAGCTAAAATAAATTATTTTGACATAATCAGTAAATTTGATGTTTTTTGTTTTAATTGTTACAGTTGATCGTTAAAAACCATTGCTTTTGTAACTGCTTTTGGGAATCCTTTTAACGATATACTGTAATATAATGTAAAATAGATATTAGATTCACTAATACATTTGCTAATATAAATAGATCTTTACTACCACTAGATAAAAATGAAGGAGAATAGATGATTATTTGAGTAATCATTTGGTTTTAGTAAAAATACTGATTACTGTAAATTGCTATTACAATTTTCTAATGGGTTCTATGAAAAGAAAGGCTATTGTATTGAATACAAAAACTTTAAAAAATTAGTCATTAGTATTGAAACTAAATTATAATGTTTCTAACTGTCATGAACAGATTCCCGATAATTACTTATTGCCAATTTACTCAATGATTACTAGTAGGCTTGTAAAATGAGTTATCCAGTACGAAAAATTAAAAAATATATGTAGTTTCATTTTATAAAACAAATGTAATCTAGAATATTTTGTTTTACTAAATTCACTTTTTAACCTATACAGATTAACTTAATTGAATAGTCCTAGCGATTCAGCTGTAGTACCTCAGCTGTTATATTAACTAACAAACTACTTTCTAATTAAGGAAATTCTTTCCTTAATCAGTCCACCGCTAAAGGTTTCCTCAGAAATTAAGAAAAGTAATAACTGCAGTGAAAATAAAAATGATCTCAGGGTTCGAAGTAAACTTCTTTGTTGAATTTTTGTCTCTCTTAACAATACGTTTGCTTTCATCAATAAGTTTGCTTTCATCAATAAGTTTGCTTTCATCATTACCTTTACTCTCAACCGAGCAATTGGGATAGTACTTTTGGATAATAGGTCGAAAGAGTTTCATCATTTTATCTTGAAAATCTTTTGTATGATTACCACATCTAAGAACTAATGTTTTCCCTTTCTTTTCCGTACAGTCTTCATCAGCATTTGAGATTCTGTAAAGGATGAAAAAGATAAATTATGCAAAATTTTTGACGAAAGGAATTAGAACTTCATAACTTCATTGGAATAAAACAAAATAAATAAAAGCATTATTTCTAAAATTAATAAAATTAAATTAAAAGTTAAATTTGTTTACAAGATGAAAACGAAGGCAAATGGTTCGGAACATTCTCTGAAAATGTATTTTCATTAAAAGAGATTGGGGTCGACTTAACCCTTCTTTATATTTGTTTCAAAAATATTTGAATTAAAGCAAAATTTATGGATAAATTGATTTTACTTCATATAAAAAATTAAAATGTTGGAGAAGGAATTTTGTTCTCAAAATGTTAAGATTAGAAGATTATTTCTGCTAATTTTAATTTTCAAAAATAAAAAGAAACTCAGAACACTTAAAGCTCAAATAAGAAAAATTCAGAGAAAGGAAAAAAAAAATATCACTTCATCATCTTCATCAGCATCAACATCATCATCATGTGCGAACTTCGTATTCGAAGGTACGCGGTCTACGGAACCCTAGTGACCCCGAAGGGCGAACCCCTAGCTGAAGCCGTAAATAATCTCGGGAACAGATACTGGAGTGGTTTCCCGTTGCTTTCTCCAAGACGCCATTACGGAATGACGTCAGACCGAAGACAAAGTGAAGAAGAGGCTGACAAACACAGGAAAAGAAATTTGAAACATCCATGTTTTCGACCGGGATTTGAATCCGGGTACCGCCTAATCGACCACCCGGCAGACCGCCGCCTCAGACCACACGACCACGCCGGCACGGCATTTATCACTTAATGCGGGAAATTCTTTTTAACCAATAATTTCTATTTCTAGGCGTCAAATGGGATCAATCTTATTAAACATAAACTTTAGTCAGTCTTTGTGTAAATACAAGTATTGTTGAAGACACTGAACTATATCATGTAATGAATATGAACGTTCAAGTTTGAGTTGCAATCATATACGATTTTAGTTCTTTCGAAGCATATTTCTAAAATATATTTTATAAAATTAGGTTTTCGTTAAATTTGTGATATCTGGAACCACTATGAAACTTGTTTTAATTTTAAAATATGTTGTCAAATTTATAATGAAATGTATTCCGTTTATATATTATTTACACATCATAATGGTCTCAAAAATAGAATTTATTTGAATAGGTAGAGAAAGACCATTCTTCAATAAATATTTTAATATAATCTCTTTCATGACAGAATGCAGAAAATTATATATCTCTAAAATATGTTGGAATCTTTCTGATGTGCCTTATTTTTCTGGCAATGTTACTCAAAAGTAATCCTAAGATTCGTTATTAGCAGATCCATTAATATGCATCTAAGATCAATATCTACCATTGACTAATCTCTCTCTAATCTAAATTACTAAAATCTTTTATTTCTCTGTCTGTCTGTCCGGTGCAATTTTCTGTGAGAATGGAAAATAGAAATAATTTTTCCAATGAAACATCTGCGATAGAAATCGAACCTGGAACCTCCTGATTCGAAGGCAAACGTCTTATCCATTAGGCCACCAGGACTATATGTTATTTCATATTGCTTTTTGACTTATGTGTCCTTCCCATTCACCCCAATAAATAATGAATGTAGTAGATAATGAATATAATCACTATTTGTGATTCAAAAACCACAGAAAAGTATCAATTGGAACTAAAAAACATAGTCAAGAATGAATGAAGCACTATTTCTATTATGTAGATAACTGAAAAATCACTATTTACTGTATATCTCAAAAAACACTGAAAAGTATCAATTGGAATAAAAAAGAAGAGACAAGAAAGAAAGCAGCACTATTTGTATTAGGTAGAATACTGAAAAATCACTATTTGTAACTCAAAAACTATCACTATTTGTTATTCAAAAATCACTGAAAAGAAACATGTCACTTTATATTGTTTTTTGACTTATGTGTCCTTCCCATTCCCCCCATTAGATAATGAATATAGTAAATAATGAATATAATCACTATTTGTAATTCAAAAACCACTGAAAAGTATCAATTGGAATTGGAATAAAAAAAAGAATAAAAAAAGAAAAAGAAGCACTATTTCTATTAAGCAGAATACTGAAAAATTATTATTTATAACTCAGAAACCACTGAAAAGTATCAATTGGAATTGGAATAAAAAAAAAGAGAAGAAAAAAAAAAAAAGAGCTATTTATATTAGGTAGAAGACTGAAAATCACTATTTTTAACTCAAAAACCACTGAAAAGTATTAATTGGAATTGAAATAAAAAAAACAGATAGTCAAGAACGAAAGAAGCACTATATCTATTAGATAGCGTATCGATTCACTTTCACAAGAAGGCAATTTCCGATCAGACCTACTTATGCGATGTTTATCAATAAAACTCAAGGACAGACTAAATAAATTTGCCAACTGTTTGGAGAACGATGTCTTCACTCACGGACAACATGTCTGGAGTCACAAGTCATCAGAATTTAGTTACCGTCACTCGAAAGAAAATAGTCACGATCAATTCGTCGTCAAGAGTATCTTAGATAAGCTATGATCTTCATTTATCATCTATATCAAGCAACGTCAAACGAAACGTATCTCTTCTTCAAATATCTATATCGAACAATCTGCACACGGGAGATGGCGTAGATTAGTTGATAATTTGCACTATTTGTTACTCAAAAACCACTGTATAGTATCAATTGAAAAAAAAACGAAACTCAAGAAAGAAGGAATCACTATTTCCATTAGGTAGAATACTGAAAAATCACTATTTGTAACTCAAAAGCCACTGAAAAATATATCTATATTAATAAAAACTTTTATTTCTCTGTCTGGTGCAATTGTTGTAATTTATGAAATAGAAATAATTTCTACATGTCATCCACTGGAATCGAACATGCAACCTTCTGCTCCGAAGTTAGGCGTCTTAGCCATTAGACCACGAGGACTACATTCCAATTTTTATAATAAAAAAAAATATATCGTAGATATATGATTCACAAGCTGGTTCTAAAAGCAGTCGTGGGTTGAGGGAATATAAAAATCAAAAATTAAATTAAAAAATAAATTTTTTAAATGTTAATTTTAGTTTACTTGATGTAATTTGTGTGTGTGTGTTTTTTTTAATAAATAAAAAGTTCTTTTCCGTTACATACGCGAGGCTTCCGGAGCGAAGCGACGGGTAGCCGACTAGTTCAGTTCACAATATATCTCTGACAAAGAACAATGCTCAAAAATGTATGGGAAAATGCCTCAACCTGTATACTGATAAGATATATACCTACAGAAAGATCTCCTTAAATCGAACATATATTATTACGACGTGTCTCAATTATTAGTCCATTCGGAGTTCTATAATTCTAGATGTGATTAACTAGTTGACATCGTATTTCCCGGATGTATTATTAAATTAACTTTTAATAATTCTTATAAGTAATTATTAATTAATATTATCATTTATTTCAAGTAAATAATGATTATTAAGTAGATAGGTAGGTACTTGTTATTTTGTTTTGTTGCATTAAAGCTATTAATAAAAAGGCGGGCGACAACTGATAGAACCAACGCTGCGCGCCCGCATTCAACTGAGACGAAGTGAGGTAGGGATAAATAATTATAACTATATAGTGTAATAATAATTATTTACAGGTAATAAATGAAAATAATATTTACTACTACTGAAAATAATTATTAAATGATAATTGCTGTGTTATATTAAATTATTGAAGTTAAATAATTTAATTATTTTGAGTTATAGTTGTATTTCAAGAAAATTGCTTGAAACAATTTTTTTTGTTTTCGTAATGTGAGTGATCTGGAGAAATTTAAATATGTAAATTGATGACGTAAGGAAGTTGAAGTTGAGTGACATCAGATGGAGTCCTTCGAGTTAGTTGGAAGGAGTTGGTTACAGGGAGCTGAAGGAAGTTATTACTGTGCCGGAATGAAAGTTAATGCTGAGCCTAAAACATTTTAACTTGGAACAAATGTTTCTCCAAGGAAGTGAATGGTTAGTCCAAACGGGATTAAACTATTGTGAGAAGAATGAAGGCCAGAAGAAACTATGAAGTCAAATGAACGAGTCCGTTTGAAGAGAAAGCCGACAGGACGTAAGTCTTAAGAGAATAAGACGAAGTTAATTTCCGATAGGCGAAGATTGAGTATCAACGATAATTAAAAGGGAAAAATTCCTGGATAAGAAAAGTCCATTCGAAGTAAACTTGGAAAAGAGAAGCGTTTAAGACGCGCGTTAATATTAAATTGAAGAAATTATAAAAGCCGTTTCGCAAAATAGAAATACTAGAATATAACTATTTCTAGAAGATTAAGAAGCTGGAAATAATAGAAAGCGATAGAGAAACTATATTGGCTCAATACGAGAAGTATTCAAGTAAATAGTAATTATTTTATTTATCCTGTTATTGCCAGAACTGTTATTTCAAATTGGGAAGCTTCCCTGAACCTTCATGAAGGAGTGGAACGCTCCGAGCTGTGAACTGGAAATTCTGAATTACCATTCTCTAAGTAAGGGAATTAATGGTCCGCATTATTTATTATGGAAAGGTAAAATACCGCTAAATATTCAAACTCAATAGTAAATAAACTATAAGTAACTAGCCGGGTACCGTCGCTTCGCTCCGGAACCCTTGCGTATATAGCATTAAAAAAAAAAAACTTTATTTAGCAAATTAATATTGAGATCGGAGAATATACGACTTTCCAGCCCATTGTGCCCTTCTCCACTTAACTCAGGTGTATCAGCTTTCTAGGTCTAAGGGTTTGGGGTGAGCGTTGATGAGTCAGTGAGTGAGTGAGTCAGGACTTTTCTTTTTATATATGTAGATTTTCATGAATTTTGTTTTATTAACATCATTGATTAGTTCTTTATAGATTATATTTGGATGTGTTATTTTCTCATTTTCAACTGTTATCCGATTCGTTCTTTACATATTATTCCTGGTGTTTTGATATCATGTTTATTTATGAAAATATGATCTACATTTGTTTTCGTATTTCCATGAATAGTACAGTTTCTTGTTGTTCCGTAAAGACGATTTTTGAAACCATTATTGCACATAAGTTTTACGTATTTCTGTACTACATTGTTTTTATTCATTTTGAAAATATCTATAATTACGTCGCCAATCAGTATAGTTGGACAGTTGTTTAATATATTTTCATTTTTTATGAATAGATTCTATTTCAGTAACATTTTAGTAATTTGTAATTTAGCATTTTGCTTACAGAATGACAGACAGAATAACGTTTTATAATATACGTTTTTATAATATATAATAATAATAGCCGGGTAGCGTCGCTTCGCTCCAGAACCCTTGCATATATAGCATTCAAATTTTTTTTTTTTTTATTTAGCAAATTAATGTTGCGATCGTCGGAGAATATATAACATCCCAGCCCGTTGTGGCTTCTCCGAATAACTCGGACGTATTGCGGGTCTGCGTCACACACCGAAAATTCACATTTTTGCATGTATCTTGCAAACACTAAAGCGTTTGTGAATAAGTGATATATCGTTCGATAGAACTTTCAAATACCAACATTTTCTCAATATAATGTTCTCTTCCATCTTTTATACTTTTCGTTTAAATTGAGAAAAAGTCAAAATTTGACCCTTTAAAAGGCGCCATCTTGGAAACCAAAAACTTTTTTCGAAAGATTTTTGTAGGTTTGTCTTAGAAAGATCTACATTTTATCCATTTACATGACCGCTCTATCTCTTATAGTTTGGTCACAAAATTGGAAAAACGTAAAGTCTTATGACAGACAAAATAACGCTTTTATAATATATAATTTTCTGTGGAAGTAATAAGGAGAAATTTTGGAATTAGGCCATTACGAATTGTGTTCCGTGGATTTGGACTTCGAGATGTTTCAACGTCGAGAAGGAAGCCAACAAACCATGAGGAAAGAAGCCGCCATGTTCAAATTGTGAAAGATAGATACTAGTATGCATCGATATTGTGCTTGTGAAATCTACGCAGTAAAGTGGATTTAATTCAGTGACAGTGAAACATAAAGAGGAAGACTTCAAGCGTCTACTAAGCTGTAAGTACAGAACTGTTATTAATTATTATTTTGGATTGGCCATAAAGATAATTCATGAAGACAGAAGCGAAGACTGATTCGTGTAATGCAGACATTAACTTAACGTGAGAGATAACTATTATTAATTTACATAAGGTGGAATAAAAGCTATTGATGTGTAACACATATTATTAATTCACATAAGGTGAGAAAACATAAAAGTTAGGTCGTAATAGCTATTATTAATTGCAGTGTAAAAGTAATACACAAGAATCTTTATTTCATGCAAGTGATTAGGATTTAATCATTAGTTACAAAGTGATTAAGAGTGAAAAGTAATGTTAGTGAAATATTTACTAGTGTGATTAAACTATTATGTGCTACAGTGAAATATTATAGTGAGTGAATATTTAGTTAACTGAAAGAAGAATTGAAATGAATTAAAGTGCAGTGTATAATATAGTACAACAGTGAAGCAGTTATATTCATGTGTGATTCTGATTAGAAGAAGAAGATAAATGTAATATTGAAGTATTAGACTTTTGAGATATTAAGGAGTTGTTAATTATCTCCGTTGTAAATATTACTTTGAAAATTTTAAAAGTATCCCAAATTAAATTAGATGAATTTTATGGCCTGTTTCGAATGTATTCCTTGCTCATCACTCTGTTCGTCAGTAGGGTTTCTGCTAAAATTTTTTAATATATCCAGCAATAATTAATTAATAAATCCGGGAATTAAGATGTCAACTAGATAAGTAATATCTAAAATTATATAACTCCGAACAGACTAATAATTGAGACAAGTCGTAATAATAAAAAATGTTCTATTTAATGGAGGTCTTTCCTTACGTATAAGGTAATTTGGGGGAAGATGCAAGTTGGGGGAAGACGCAAGTTTTGTAATATTTCGATTATCAGAAGCTAGATGGCAGAATTTTCATCAGCCAAGCATAGAAGCATTCTATTTGAAGGTTTCTGTTGAAAGTTTTCAATTTTAAATCGAGTTCAATCGTAGTTAAATTGAAAACTAAACTCTTTGGACTAAGTCAGTACTTAAGTTATAATATTTCGTTGACCATACTTAATGTTTAGTGCTCGATGTATCACAGCAAACTTAATATAGCCTTGATATGATTGGCATGTGGTTCTTTATGATTGAAAGGTAGGCTCAGGTTCCGCTGAACAAAAATAAATCTTTGTGGTGTCTTCTCTCAATACTTGGGGAAAGATGCAACATATTAAAAAATAATGATTTCCGAATACTTCACCCTATTTAAATATAAATTATAATTACATTTTTCATAATTACCAAATATCAAAATTCCGACATATGAAGCATTTATTTCTTATTAATTTTACAAAACATGATTTTTGTTGTGCCCATGAATTATTAAATTGTTAATTTTATATTTTTATTTTTTAATAATTATTATTATACTTTGTTCGTAGGTGTTGTATTGAGTCAAGTCTTTTAAAATATACCAATACAATTTCTTCAATATCATTCACAAATTACTCAACTTATTTTATACCAAACAAAAATAATAAAGAAATAGAACGGAATCAATTCAATAATAACTTTTAGCGATAATCGTTTTTATTTAATGTAATAAAAATAATTCAGTTAATTTAATGATTTAGTTAATTTATTTATTGAATTCAGTTTTATGATAAAAAAAAGGGTCCCAAATGCATTTGGTTCCAATGTGTAAAATGCAAAAAAAAAATGGCTCCAAGAAAACTGCAGCAAGGACTATTTATATTGTGCAGTGTGAAGTGTTTTTCTTCAGTTTCGCTTGTCTAATTTATGGTCAATGTAATGTTTATAAAGGCTTAATAATTATTGACTGAATATACTTTGTTTTTCTTTGTAATTGTAAACTTCATAACCTGTGGCATCTTCCCCGCATATTGGGGGAACATGCCACTTTTGATGAAGTTAATTTAAGGGCATTTTTGTATATGTTGCATTTACTGTAGTGCATTAAAATTTTTTGCTAATAACTATTAAGGTTATAAGAACGAGTAGTATTTTGACATATTT
>JAFIDM010112589.1:0-17931 GCA_023159025.1 Thereuonema tuberculata | reverse complement strand
TATATATATATATATATATATATATATATATATATATATATTATAGATTATCAGTATCACGTGAATGGTCACAAACGAAAGTCCATTTGCGAAAACATGCAGAGGCTTACATCCCCTGGGTTTTTAACAGTTGTCGATTCTTTAGAAACCCACCCCTCAACGTCCACTCTCGACTTCTAGTCGCCACAAATTTTTTAAAAATAATTTTTCCGTGGATAAATGGTTGTTTTCGAAATAGCGGCAACGATCTGGCGGCACGACACCTGCCTAGATGCGATGGTCTGCGGCGGTGCGATGACAACACACCCCCATCGATCGCGTGGCCAGCTCATACCTGTGTTTTGTCCTCCCACTTGACTTTATTGGTAGGCTAAAAAACATTACACAGGCATCCATGGCCCTTGTTTAATGGTTGAGTAGAAATAGAGGTCCTCGTGGTCAATGGCAAATCAATTCTATAATCACTGGCGTTTTAAAAAATAAGGTGAGATTAGCATCGGAGGAAATGAACTAGAAGAAAAAGAAGGAAAAAAAGCACACGCTTCATTAGCAGAAATAACAGAAGGACTCAAATTCAATTAGCTACCGCAGACCCCATAGAAATGCTATAGAGCTAGGGAGGAAAAAAACCCAACAAAAAAGGAAATAAAATAAATGTTAATATGTTATTAATTAGCAGAAAAAAATATACAGACATTAGAAATACACTTAGAACGTATTTACTATTTTTCAGAAAAATATATCTCCAAGAATAAGAAAGCAAAAAAAAAGATATATGGCGTTTTTATTATTATCATTTCATTTAGTAACATACGATTTAAGTGTATTCGCTATTGAGCTGTATCCAGCAAACTCTGTATGAAAATAACTTAGAAAAAGTTTTTTAGGTTACCAAGTAAAAACGTTAATCTACAAGAGTGAAGGTTGATGATGAAAATATATACAAAATTTCATGAAACTGTACGATTTGTACAGTGTTTTATAGCAACCAACTTGAATTTATTTATATTTGCGGCAAAGTTAACTTGATAGAAGAGTAATCTGCTCATCCCCTCGAAATGAAAACGATGCTACACTAATAATAGCCTTATTACAAAATGAAATTAAGGCATTAGCATATAAAGCAAGGGTTCCCAGTCCTTTTTGATCAGGAAAACCTTGTTTAACATTGTAATTTTATCAGGATTTTAAAATAGCTAGTCTGAGTAGTTTTTCCACAATTATTCTAATGGAAATGACTCATCAATAAGTTCTGTAAGGAAAGTAATTAGAATTTAAAATGTGATTATGAAAAATTTTGTTGTTTGTAAATAGATCTTTTTAGTATTTCAAAACTAATTTAGAGTCGATTAATTAAAAGCTTAACAAAAAAAAAAAAAAAAAAAACAGTTTATTAAGAATTTGTTAAAACTTGATCATTTGGATGTTGGAGGTCTGATGTTGAAGAATAGACAAAACTTTGTTATTGTGTTTTGGTAGTAAATGTAGGAACATTCCCAGATTCATTGTTCTAGTTCATTCTACGATAAAAAATGAAATGAAAGAGAATAAGTAAATCAAAGAATACATCAACAGCCTAATAGAGTACATTTAACGTACTGAGAAAAATGGTAAACAAACAAAAAGAAATACATGAGCAGCACCTGACTAAACTAAAATTGCCTTTCTGATTCGATTATGGGAAGGAGTTGGGAACGGCCGTTTCGTCCTTCATTTTTGTAATTTCTTTTTTGAGAACCTTCTGTTCTGATTAATTTCCTTTTTACCTACTAGTTGTAGGAAAAGGTTTTGTTAGTGTCTAGCGACACAGCAATTTGTTTTCTTGTCTTTTCTTGTTTTGGGGGTCACTGCCAGGTTGGCGGTGACTTTCACTAATAAGATCTTGCCTTTCTGATTCTTTTATCGGGGAAGGCGGGATTGGGCTGATGAGTCCGATGAAGGACGAAACGGCCGTTCCAATTCCTTCCCATAATCGTATCAGAAAGGCAGTTTTATTTTAGTCAGGTGCTGCTCTTGTATTTCTTTTAGTTTATTTACATCAACAACTTAGTTTGATGATTTTAATTTTACCGCTAGGATAAATTTCTTTTTCCCTTTATAAGTATTTCTGAAGGCAGTAATATACAGCAATGTTCAGAAGGCAGTAATGTTCAGATTAATAAGAAGGAGATTAATGGTTAATCAGATTTAATCATTTCTACTATATTCCCAAACTGATAATTTGCTTAATCCTTGACTACGGATAAAGAAAGAAAACTTAGCGACAGTTGAGTATTTTTCCAAACCAGATTAGCACAATAAATGTTGGATTAATTTAAAAACAATATTGAATTCATATCAGAAAAACCAGTGAATCAATCTTGTTGAAATATGTTCTAAGTGTCCAATAAAAGTGAGATTTTACAGTTCATTTTTTTAATTGCAATTTAAAATAATTAACATCATTGACTGACTGATTATCAACTTACTGAAATCTTAGAACGAATTTAAATTTGAAATTACATGGAAATGTATGGATTGAGATATGTTGATAGGTAAATGTAAGAATATGTTATTCTGATCAGTGAATAGATATTTTTTTTGACGCTTCAGGCGAGTGTTGAAATACCTCCCAAAGCCAATCTGCAACCGAGATTAAGTAACAATATTAACAAAAAAAAAGTTGATGATAACTTCCAACCAAAAATAAATAAAAACATCTGTTTCTCTTCCCCTGCACTATTGGCTTCAATAATTAAAAACAAGTTTTCAGAGTTTTCTTATTTTAAAAATTTGGAAAAGTTCTGCGTTAGATTATCCAAATTATGCTAAGGAACTAGGTAGGATAAATTTCGGTAACTTTACTGGAAGAAAATATTGTGCTTATGGCTAATAAGCATATGTGGAATTTAAATTTACAGAAGAAACATTTGTGTCTTTTAACGTTTATCTCAAATATATTTGTATGACTTTCTGACGTAATTCACTACTGTAAAGAACTCAGTTACATAACGAGTAAACAATAAAAATAAATAATGATAATGCCAGTAAAGAATGTTGTAGATTTGGCGCAATCTAAAGTAACAGATAACCAACAGGAAATAATGTAATACAAAGTTTTTCAGATAAATTATAAGACTGATCCCCCAGAAGTACGGTGTCAGCGGAACACTATTAATAATCTTTCTCACTTAAGATGTTTTTCACTTAGGAGGTTAAGTTTCCTCAGTGGTTTTAATTTGGACTTAAGGAAGTTGTTTTAATTTTGGAGATTAGCAGCAAGGAAACTTGAGTCATTTATTCGTGTGTGTGTTAAAGAATGGTAGAATACGGTAAGTGTGGTTAGTATAGTATGGAACAAGTATAACTAACATTAAACGTAAAGTCTAAATAATTGTCTTTACTATTTGGTGACCTTATTTGCCGATTTTTTTTTCTTTCAATATCATCCAATTTATTCTGCAATCATTGTATCTTTCTTTCATCATCATTCTTTTGATGCTGTCATTATGCTACCTTCGTATGGTCAACATACCGCTGCCAATGATACCCGATTAGATTAGGTTAAGCCGGCAGTAAAGGGTTAATATTATCCCCCCAAAATAATTAAAAATTCGGTCATCTTTCTTAGAGTCCCATTAAATTTATTAAGAAGCAAAGATCAAGTAGACTTTTTCTATAATTTGAAATTTTATTTTGATGTGCAAATTAAAAACCTTAAATTATTTTTTACAAATTTATATTCAAATTACTTTATTTAAGCATCAACTTTTTTATACATAGGGCCTGTATAATATTCATTTCATCTGTTTATTATATGTATGTAAAGGCTGTGCGGTTGCCGTTGTCGCTAAGACACTGGCCTCTCACCTCTTGAGTACCGCGAGGTTCGGTTCTCATGTGGGTTTCTTGATGGTGGATGATCCGCGCTGGGCAGGTTTTCTCGGGGTTCTCCCATTTCCCGTGCACTTCTTCCACCATTTTTTCTCAGTCTTTCTCTCCGTCTGTCCTAATTTACGTGGGATAGCACAATAGACCAACGGTCGCGGTGCTCGGCTTCCCTGCCACCCACACTCACCACATTACATTACAAATGTATGTAAAAAAAGGGAAAATATAATAAATAACACAAAATAACAAGAATTGGTGTAAAAGATGCTTTTTAAATGTTTATTATTATTAGCCTATTATTATTATTCAAAAATATTCAATTATTGCGATTCCAAAACTTGTTAGTCTTTATATGTAATAAATATTAACAGTGTCGTTAGGCTTTTAGTCAGTTTATAAAATCGATTTTCTATCATAATGCATTAAGAAAATTTCGAAGCCTTGAAGCATTACGAAGTCCTTGAAGCATTTAAGAGCTTATTTAAGGCATTTGAATTTGTATTAGAGGTTCCTGTTGCACTAAAGTTGCGAAAAACTGCCTTAGATGCACCGATCGTTTCTCTGTTGAACTAGGGCTGCTATCTATCTATGAAATCCATATAACACTTACAATAACACATTGAAATGAAAAACAAGCAACAGTGAGATATTAAGCATTTTTTTTTATTGTTTATTACGAAGAAATAAACTGCTCTTAAGTGAAACAACTTCAAGGAAGTAGAATATAATTAATTTGTAACTCTTTTCGTCACATCCTCTGAGAAGTCTAAAATAGCTTTTTCTACTGATTTAACTTGAACAAGAATGACTATAAACATTCTTGTCTATAGATAAGAATCAAAACACATCCTGTCTACTAAATATAGTCCTTAAACTCGTGGCCGTTTGCTCTATTTTAAGATATTTTAATAAAATTAACTATTATCATTAAAAGATAGACAATGTCCCTTTTTATCTAGTGGTGAGTATTTGGCAGATGAAGAAAAAAAATTGATTAACTATTTTAAATCTTGATATTAGCTTTAAGCAGCGAGGAATAAACGTCAAAAGTCAGGTTGCCAGTCACTTAAATTGTAGGGTGGTTAGCATCATGTTCGTGCCGCCTTTCAGCCTGATAACCGTGATCCTTAGGACTGTCTCTTGAATTTACGAAAAAATCTTTTTGGAGGACGATCGCTGAACATAACACTGTTTGCAACCATTTCGAGTGAAGGTCTGTTATAACTAAAACGTTATTTCGTTTAAATGTTTTTTGTATGCTAGAAGCTAAATTAAATATTACAGATTCACTTAATTTTTTGGTCATCTGGCTTTTCTGATTTCAAGTTTATTCTTGACCAGCAATCGATAGCTGTTCTCCATAATTTCCTGATATTTAAAATACACGGTGGACATAAAGGAATGGTGGGGTTTCAAAGACTTGCATTTTCTGTATTGCTTAACGTATACAGTCATGATATCACTCAATTGGAACTGTCAAACTAAATATGTCAAAGTTTGCTGTGCTTAACTCAAAGTCCCTCAAAGTTTGCACCTTTCGTCACCCGGCACACATCCAAGCGGTAACCTAATTCCTACCAGATTCGATGAACAGTGTGATGGCCTCTACAGTGTGATATTACTGATGGATATTACCGTTCCTCATATTACTGATGGATCTTAGTGTTGGGGCACATTGTCTTTCACGTATCCCCACAGAAAGAAGTCACGTATTGTTAGGTCCGGGGATCATGGTGGCCACCGCAGAAGGTGGTTGTCTGAATCTTAGCACATGTTGTTCTCAATCGTGTTCTTCCAGAGCTCTGGAGTGGACGTGCTACAGATGGATACAGCCACCTCCTATGGGGATACGTGAAAGACAATGTGTACGTGCCCCCAATGTTCAGATCGATCGTGATATCAAGGAACCCCACCATTCTTTTATGCTCACCCTGTATATTCAGGTATCTGCAAGATATTCGAAAATTTAGGAAAGTTCGGCAAAAATCGCTAACCTGGATTTTAATTCTGATCTAATATTGAAGAATATTTACTAAATTTATAAGCTTCCTCATCTGCACAGTCAGGGTCCCGACATCAGAGTGGATACGAACCTTCGAAATAGGATTCCATTGGCAAAAACATTAACTAAGTCGCTTCAACTTTGAGCATTTCCATTGTGATTGGTTAAATCTTACAAAAGATTATTTTTGCTTTCACTGAATCTGTTTCCAAAAAAACTGTAGGTGTTTGTAAGTAGTTAAAAGTAGTATTTAAAATACAAAAAAACAAACAGTAAGTATTTATCATACCCTTTCCTTTTATTGATAAGCAAAAAAAATTGCTGAGCCCTCCAGCTTCTTGTGCTCGTACAAAATGGCGATTCATCTCGTTACAGTAAGAACCTGTGCATTCACACCAGGTACCATCAAATCTAGAATCATCGTGTTTTCTGTGACAATTATTTCCAATTTTAATGTCTTCGATGAACTTGATGGAACTCTACTAATGAATTGAGCAATTAAATATTCGTCTGCTTTTCATTCTTTTCGCATTCGTTGACAGTTTGAATTTAAACATGGCGTTGAAATCTTCCAGAGCGAACGAAATCCACTTGTCATTCATGTACATGACAAGAAGAGAAGAAGAAAAACTGAACTTCACGGACACGCAAGGTATTAGGAAGCCCGAATGAAACAGAAGAAAGTCAATATTTCTTCTTAATTTCTAAATGAAAAATACTATCATTCATAATTTTCAGAAATGCAAGTAAGTCTTTGATAGATGTATTTGTTACGCTCTTTCGTTTAGGTAATAGCAGAAATAGGAAGAATAGGTTTCCTAGCTTTTTATGTTTCAATTTAGCTGTTTTGATTGATTTTATTGCGATAAGTTATTCGCGACTCATGAACCCCCAACCTATAATTATGTAGCAATCAATTAATTTTAATGGGTTGAAGGTAATGAATTGTGAATAAACAGAGAAAATTAAACTGTAGGAATTGGGTTCTGTCAATGAGAATCACTACGGAGTGGAAAGAAAAAAGTTGTTATTGACATTAAGTTCCATAAAAATTCCCTTGATATTTAATAATAATTGACAAGAAATTGTATGAAAATGAAAAATTAGGAAGTGTTTAATGAAAATGGACACATCTTCCCTAACATTCAACTCAATGAAAACTTATAAATAAAAATTCTAAATTAAACGTTGTACACTTCTAAGTATTTTTGTAGTCGGGTATCGTAAAAAGAATTTCATAAAACCAAGTTACAATTTGTTAGGAAGATTATGTACGTACTTTATTATCGGTATTTAAATAAATTGCATGTGTTTTCTATGAAAGCTCTTAACCTGACAACTTTATTATATATTAATAGTTGATTATATTTGTTTATTATAGGTATTACTGTTAGGAAAGTGGCTTAATTTCTAATCCTTAATAATTAGCTGTTAATTAATAAAGAAGACACTGTGGAGTTAGCATTAAGAGTGAGTTGTTATCTATTGGGGTTTCCTAAACATTAGAGACCCCTCTTAGAATACTTGATAATTTAAACGTCAGAGAAAACGCCTGCGTCATTGAGAGAGGGTTCATTAATTAGACAGAGGGTCTTCATTCCCTGGTGGTTTAAAAACAGAGATAACTGAGTGAAATGGACGGAAGGGAAAATGGGAGCACCATGACAAAATCTATTTCCAGTTTATTATTACAGTTTTCTTTAACTTAAAAGTTGAAGGCCTCCATTTTTACACGCCAACGATTCTCGCTCATCGGGATGAAGTTGGGGGGGGGGGGGGCGGGTGGTCAGTCCGACGTTCTCTCGCCCTTGGATAGAAACCCAAACCTCCTGTTACAAAAGACTGGGTGAACCCTATAAGATTCGTCTAAAGGAGAAACATCCAGCGAAAAATATCCACTTTCTTCCGGAAATTGAACTAAGCTCTTCCAACTCGCAGCCGTGCGCTTCATCACTGCACCTCCGGGCCCATAGTAATTATTTTTATTACACAATCTATCATGATTTCTTAAAAAAAATATATATATTTATATATATATACACATTAATTGACAATAGAATTTCAAAACGTAACTGTAGGAATAATATTCAATCATAAATAAAAGTTATCGTCACAAATATATACTCAATGATAGAAATAATACATTGCAGTAATATTGAAAAGTAATATCTATTTGAAAAAAGTAAATAACAAAAAATCTTATTTATGAAAAGAAAAGAAAAAAAATTCAAGAAATGAATTAGTGATTTAATCTTAGTAAATAAGTTAAGTCACTGCAACAAAGAATATGTACATTTTAACTATTAACCTTGTAAAGTAGTTTAAAATAATTAATTAATCATTGCCAAAAAAAAATTGAATTTAGATTTTTTTTTTTAATTTAACTGTAAATTGAAAGGACAGACAGACAAACTGAACACATTAGGTGCTTTCGCATTGCTAGTAAAATCTATTAATTACTAGTAAAATTTATTTACTAAAAATGAACTTTTGAAAGGAATTATAATTATTTATACAACAACACGCAAAAATGTTGTATTTTCTGGAGTCATGTCAAGGATAAAAGGAATTAAAAAAAAAAATGAAAGACAAGAAAGAAAGAAAAAAAAAAAGGAAGAAAACGAAATAAAGTGTCTCTTATAAAGTTCTATTCGTATCACCCTTGTTTTTGTGATACCTTAGAGCGCGGAAATCCTGTCAAACTGTATTAGGATTCTTCTTATTAAGTTGTTCTTATTGAACACCTGGTTGCAAACCAACTGCAAAAAAATATTAGCAGAAATTTACAAAGAAACATTTGCGTGAAAATTATTTTGTCATTTCTGCCTCATTTCATTGTTCTTCTTAATGACTTTATTCTTATTATTATTTTACTTTTTTTTTTTTAAATGAAGAATATTATTTCAATATTTGATAGAATGCTTCAGTCATTTGGACATTGCAGTGCATGCATATAAGAATACAAGCATTGTATCACTAAGTTGTTACGAAAACATAATATAATGTAAAACTCAGTAATATCTTAATACTCGCAATCTTAATGGTATTGTATTGTTTGAAAGGTAGAATATTTTAACAAGTTCAACCTCATAAATTGCATCAACTCAGATCGAGATTTCAATTCATATTCAATAATAATAATAATAATAATAATATGGAAAAAAGTGAAAAAAAATTCTCTATCGTACATCATTCTTTAAAATAAAGGGCCATTATTAATCCTAAACAATCTGAAAAATTACATTTTCTTATTAACTTATAATCATAAATTAAAATTCTAAATTAATACAATAACAATGCATACTAATTTTTTTTTATTGATTTTTGTTTTAAATTTAAAATTAAAATTCCTTGAATTTGAATTACGAGAAAACAATTACTTTCAATATTACTTATTTATTTATTTAATACTTTCTTAAATAGAAATCAATTCTATTACTTATTTCTAATTGCTGTGTGTGTTTGTAATCGTTTAGACTCTGTGGAGTCATCCGCAGTTAGAGTTGGAACAATTTACAAACACACTTATTAACGTAGTGTCCGCCAAGCGCTACCGTGTGTGAAGCAGAAAAATGAATTGACTCACTTGAGGGTGGGAGGTTGGATCATTAATTTCCACCCTTGTTTGCGAACACTGTCGGTTCAACTCGCTTATTTTCTCTCACTGTTTTCCAGATTTAATAAGGGGTTGATTTCGAAAATGCCAATTTATATGTAGCCTTGAAAATACACGAAGCTCATATTATTATACGCGAATTAAAACCTTGACCACTGATGCTGTTAAGCGAGAAATCACTGGTTGGAGAACAAGAATATATTGAGGGTTTTTAATTTGTTGGTTTTGAAATTTAAAAAAATATATATATTAATAAGATTTATAAATAAAAATATTTAGTGTGTATAATTTGTATTGCATTAAATTAACATCTTTGACGAGAAGCCCTATCCGTTTATTTAGCAGATTTGGTTTTAATAAGATTGACAATTCTTACTTTTACTCCGTTTTTACAATAATACTGAATATTTATAAATTGTTATCCCTGTATCCACTTAAACCCATGTGGTCTGCAGGTCGCTGTTCCCGGACGCAAGCGGGGGTTAGGCTACCGGGTCGATCGGGGTTCTCGCCGGGCACAGAGACTACACAACAGCCGCAGCCCGTCTGCTTTGCACGGCAGCACGGAACGGCATTCGCCGGAGCACATGAGGATCGCGAGTGGAGCTCGGAGGGAGGGGGAGACGAGGGTGTCATGGAGGTGGCGATGGTGCGCCGACGAGTGAGCGCTCTGAGAACCACCACGCACTCACGCAGACACAACCATGCCACTCCACGTCGAGTTAGGCCTATGAGACTTTGAGTGAGCAACAGACAAACAGATAGACAGACGCAGAAAATTCTTTAGCAACACGACTCGGACGAAGAAGACAGCGAAGACATCGCAGGTCATTCTCGATACCAAAAACCAAAGAAACGACATCGCTTCCGACGACCAATCGAAGCCAAAATCGGCGGATTGATTAAGGACACACAACACAGCACGTGCAAAAGATCCCGATTTTTTTTCTTGCTCATTTGTTTACTGTTTGTTTGCGCTCAAACGCCGGAACAAAAAAAAAAGTACAGGGATTGTCAGGGACGTGTCGATACACCCACACTGGCGAGATTTACCTAAAACCCTTTCTTTCTTTTTACTTTAACTGTGTCTCAAAAATTGTCCAATTTTAAAAACTTCCTTCTTCCTTTTTTTTTTTTTTTTTTCTTTTTCTTTTACTCCTTCCTTTCCGTTCACGACTCTGGTTTCTCGACTTTTTTTTTTTCGTCTTTTCTCTCCTTTCCCGCCCTCCTCTTCTAATTTCCCTGGTCTCGTCAGGCTCGACAGTCTCGACCGGCGCTGCCTACTCCTCCATCCCGAGCCAGTCGAGCAGCACGCCGTGTGAGTACGATGGGGAAAAAAACCAGCCGCTCCTAGGCAGGCCAAGTCGTTCAAGTTGCCGACTCATGCTTGGATCGTGCCGGCCACCACGGCGGTGGTGAAGTGTGTGCGTGTGAGTGTGTACGAAAAGTGGGTGCTCATAGTGTCTTGATAGAAGGAGGAGGAGGAGGTTCCCCCCCTTACCCCCTCCCCGTCGACAGCGGATTGTTTTTCCGATCTACGCCCCCTGTACCATGCAGCGTTCTTAATATACAATCCTACGTTGCCGTCAAGTGAAAAGTGTTGTGTTGTTTTCTAGCTTCAAACGGTGATTTCCAACGAATCCGAGGGGTGAAAAAAATTATACACAGGAGGGAAAATAAGGCGAAGACTTACTCATCCTCTCGAGTAGCGTGGTGTACGTGCGTGTGAAGAACTACCATCGTCCGAGTGTCGTTTCCCAGCGATGACTTAGGTGATTGTCAACCGCCAAGGAACACCGCGCGCCGTCCCATCGCCTAAAACGAAAACTCCATCTTTCGGCTCCGTGTGATCGCAACCGCCTCCCTTCTAACGAAAAATATCGTGTAAGTCGTTCGAGAAACTCCAGCCAGTCATCATGTACATGTACACCCACAAGGAATGTAAGGTGGCGCACAAGGATTTGTGTATGGGCAGCATGCTTAAACCCGAGGGAACCCCCTCCGACGACTACGCGGCTCTGCAGCAGTATCACTCAAAGGTAAGCCAGAAACACGTGTACCTGTTTTACGATGCGCGGGTGGCGAAGCTATCTTGCCGGTGCCGCTTGGTCACTCGGCCGCTGCAATCGCATGTCAGCTCCGCCGTCGCGCTATCGTATCAACTGGTCGAGTAGCTCCGATGGATGGCAATAGATGGTCCCGGTTTCATTAATACAATCAGCAAATACAGTATATTACACGAAGGGAGTGGGTTTTTTTTTTTTCTCTCTCAGTTACATTTTTTTATTTTCCTTTTTCTTTTCCCTTCTTTTCATCCTGTCGATTTCACTCTCCGCTCTGTCTTCTTTTTCCATTCTTTTCTCTCTCTCCGAAGATCTTTTTCCGCAGTTGTTCTTTTTTTCTTTTTCTTTTTTTTTTCCAATCTTCTCTTTTCTCTTTTTCAAGACCGTTAATTTACAAACATGCGCGAAACAGGGAAAAAGAAACGAAAAAAAAAAAATTGGATGAAATAAAGGGAAAAAAAAAAAAAAAAAAAAGAGACCAACATGGCTATATGTGATGAGTGAAAAAGTTATCTTTCACGGTGTTTTCGGCGAACCATCTATACACATACCCATACCCCCCACCCACACACATTCATATCACTATGTCGTTCGATCGTGATTTTCCCCCTCTGCTTCATCCCTCCATCCCCTCCCTTGATCTAGAAATGGCTCAAACTGGAAGCAGGGGGGAGTGGGATAGACGCGAAAAATGAGAGAGTCCTTCTCTTAGTGCATGGAGACCATAATATAAAAATAAACCTAGTCCTAGTATTTTGGAACGGACCCAGGGTCTCCGTGTATCCTTCGCCCCGCGGGAATGCGATGACTCCGTCGCCGATCGGACGGTGCGGGTCGAACCTTGCTAAGATGCCAGATACCTAAAAACTGATTGTCAGAATCCAACCGGCCGGAAAGCCGGACACTATTTATTAGAAAACACAATGATTCCGTTACTACTGACCAATATCCTCGGAAATTACAATTCTAGTTAGCTTAAACTTGAAATATTCAAACTTAATAATCACCAATTTTACACTACATTACCTAATAAATAAACCAATTACAAACCAATCCACCGTAAAAACTCGGACATCAGAAGTTAATAAAATATAATTTATTCCGAATGTAACATTTAATTTCATTTAAAAAGAAATACATTAACAATAGATATCACGTTAAATAAATTAAAATAGTTGCCTAAATTTTAAAACATTATTGAAAAGTGTCTTAGTTTATTAGTGATGACAAAAACATACATTTTTAAAAAAAGAGGGTAGATTCTGTTCGTTTTTTTAATTTATTATATTTATTTATTATTAATTCTACTCAGTTATATAATATTACTAAATTAACCATTTAAATTTATCTTCATGATCTTATTTGTATTATCGAGCAAAGTTAGACTAATACATTTAAAAATAAAATGGTATTGTAAGATTTTTGCTGTTGATCGTCAAATAATAAATACGAATTAAGTCCCAAATTAAAATTAATATTATAAAATATTACAATCTTTTTTTACAAACCTGATTATACTTTTTTTATTACTTATTCACTTAAAATTTTTTAGTTGATTTGATCATTGTTGTAAATTGGTTCAAGAATTCTTCTTGTCTAATACTTTGCAAATTTAATTTCAGTTGAAATGCTTTACAAACGCGCTATAATAAATACCGGTATATATGTTTTTCTTTTTCTTTTTTTGTTAAAAAACTTAACGGGACTTTTTGGTAATCACGGCGTCATGAAGTTTTTGAAGCGTTGAATGATTTGGCCGTATTTTCTTACGTCTGAGTGTGTTTACGGTAGCCCATTAGATGTTATGTAATTTGTCCGTGAGGTCTAAATTGGGACAGAGACATTTATAAAAGTGGCACTAAAACATTTCATGTGGACCCTCAAGTAAAAAAAGAACGAGTAGCAATTAAATTTCGTCCTTTTATGTCGAGTTATCACGGTAGTCGAGTAATCTTTAAATATCATAGTCGTTCAAGAAATTAATTCTATTCTAAAAATTATTGTTTAAAAAGTCGTACGTTTCTTTGCGGTTTCCCTGGATTATTTTCTGCAAGAATTTTGCAACCTTTGAGTTATAATTTCATCATTTCAATTAGTTATTTAATTGTAGGATTTAACGTTTTGAAGAGCGTAAATATATTGCGTAATAAAAAAATCAATATTCTATTTAGTGTCTATTAAGATATTTTTTTAAGGAAAAATTGGAAGAAAAATGGTTAATATTGGAAATAATTCATTTTTGGGGATTCAAATTCATCGTTTACTTAAATTATTTTTAAATAAGTTACTTATAAGATTCTTGGACTGAAACGGTTTTTCATATTTCATTCAGATTCAGATATTTTAAAATAGAAAAAAATAGAGGAATCGATTGTAAAACTGAAAAAATAGTAAATGAAGTTTATGATAATAGCATTTATTTTCCTATTTCCTGAAAAACTTAAATTTATTAAATAAAATTAAGAATTATTATCGATAATTCATCTGCGAACTGGCGACAGAAAATGACTTTATTTAGATGCTTGTGTTAAAATGAAAAATAAGAAGAAAAAAAATGTTCAAATAGGAATTTAAAAAATTTATTTCAATTTGAAAAATATGTCTTATTTAATTTTAATTTTTTTAATTTTTTTTAATTAACAAGAAATAATTTTATTCAATGACATTTTTTTTTAATTGAAGGGGACACCAAATCTGGATGTTGAAAATACATTCAATACGTTTAAAGAGAAGTGAATTAAATATCAATACTACAATTAAGTATAGAACGACATTCAAATTGTCATTGCTACTTTATTTTTAATTCCTTTCTTAGTAGTCATTTGTTTCACTCAGCAATTACAAATAATCACACTCACTTTTGTACAATGAAAGCCTAGAATCACCTGTTGAAAATGTGACTATCCGACTGCCATATAATTGTTTTGCATGAAACAACATAAAAAAACATTTATTATTATTATTATTATTATTATTATTATTATTATTATTATTATAAAGAAAATACCTATTACCAAAAAGAAAAAAGAAAAGAAAAAAATTTCGATTTCTTATTCAACTAGAATTTAAGTAATAATTTATCTTTCTAATTCAACTAGAATTTAAGTAATAATTTATCTTTCTAATTCAACTGAACAATACTGTCAGTTCTTGTTAACAAATTAGAATTCTCGAAAAAGTATCATTTAAATGTAGGTACAAAAATAACATAAATTATTCGCAAGCGGATCGGGAAATACAAGTTGATTTTACAATCGGACTTCGAAATTTTTCATTACTTAAGTAAATCATCAGCTTCTTTCTCAATGACTTGTAGAAATTAGTAAGTCTAGATCACGTGAACAACATTACTAATTATCAGTTTAAAAGTTTGTTAGATACAATTATTGAATGGTTAAGTTTTACCCTAAAACATGCTTCCTTTTCCTTGTCTATTTTGTTTCTGGTTTTCGCTAAAGTTTTCGTAAGTGTAACTCGAACGTTCTAGACTTCTTCGAAGTTTGGATTATCAATAACTTGTATTTATTTTTAAAATCAAGCTCAAACTGCCAATAAATAAAAAAACAAAAAAAAAAAAAAAACTTTGTAATCACAAGGATCTCAGTAATGACAGTTCAATTAAATCTAAATTTATTTTACAATGAAATTCTATTTAAAAAAATGTCATATTTATTTCCAACAATCACATCACAGTATCAACTTGAAATGATTGCGCTGTGAGATTTCGTAAATGACATTTTATTTCAACTTTTTATTGCTAATAAATAATAAAAACCTACTTAACCAACAAAGATCTCAGATTGACAGTTAAATTACAGCTAAATTGGTTAATAAAAAAAAAAGCTTGCTTTTGTTTGTTTGGTTTTTTTAAATGTACGATATTTTTCAAAACAACGTCATTTAGAAAGAAGTTTTCAAAGGGTTTTAAGAAAGATTAGAAATAAAAAAATAAATAAATATGACAGTTAGTTATTGACGTAGCTTGAATAATTTATTATTAGCTTTTATTAACTACATCTAAAAGAAATTAGTGCTTCTATGGTACTCCACTCCATAAACTAATTGATTAGGTTCTTATCTAATATGCCATTCTTATTGGATGTTTTCTTTATTTTTTTTATATTTTATTTTCTCCTATCAATATCTCTTGTAGGCTTTTCTTAATTTCTGTTTAATCTACTACTATTACAATTCTGTCAGTTAGGTTTTCGCCCTCTTTCTTCTCGTAGATTGGTCATCTCATAAGATACCTGCGGGGAGTAAATAAATATATTACATTTTTTTTTTTTTTTTTATAGGCTATATAATAATCGAGGGAAATTTTTTTTAAGGTTTGTGATTTACCGCCATTTAACTAAAAAATATGAAATAGATACAATTCAAATTTCCATATATAGAATATTCCGACTTTTAATAGACTATGTAGACTATAATGGTCTGTATATGGTTGAGTGTCGCAAATTTAGGTAAACAATAAGTGCTTGAAGAAAAAAAAATAAAAATAGATTTTTTTTTTTTCATTTTTTTTTTGAACCTTTTAAACAAAATTCGAATTTTTCTTATTTTTAACAATTCATATTCAATTCCTTCTACGTTTAATAAATACTCCTGTTACAAGAAAACAATATATTTTATTTTCAGTTTTTTTCTTAAACTTTCCTATTTAAATCTTACAATTTTAAATACTTGATTTCCAAAAAAATAAAAATTAAGATTAATTTAGTAGATTTTAATCAAAATTCTTAAATCAACTGAAAAAAAAAACAAACAAACAAAAAACAATAGCGAGATGGAGTTATAAATTATTAATAGTTTAATTATTGAAGTTTTAATTAGAATTCTAAAATTTAAAGAAGTAGACGAAAACGTGAGTAAAATAATTGCTTATGTAAGTTGTCTTTAAAAGGAAATTCGATAATTAGTTGTTATTTAAAAATAAAAAAATAAAAGCTTTAAAAAAATTTAAGTGAAAAGAAAAATGTTAAAAACTGAAGTCACTTCTTAGAGATCTGTATCGTATAAAAAATACATAAAGGATGGAGGGGCGTTAATCACAGCATAGTTGAGAATGGAAAGATTAGAAATTAGATTTCTTGATCAATTTAATATTAAACATTTTATTGATATAAATTTGGATTGACTAGTAAAAACTATTGCCAAGACGCCGTTGCGAAGAATATCCTTGCTTTTTTATAAAATTCAATTTTTCCCAACTTCTAAATAACAATGGTACGTAATTAGCTACAATAACTTTTTTTATATTCTCCAATGTTTCTTATACAATTCATTACAGAGGTAGGAGCATAACTATAGTTGATACGATCCCTGCACATTGTCATACGTAGTCATTTGAAACGCTATCGCATCAGCATATCAGAGCTGATATTATCTTTCCTTTATCCATGATTTTCCGATTCTATCGTAGTACCTTATTGGTCTTATCAACTAGTTACACTTGGTACTTTGCTGTGTGGGACAAAGTACACAAAAAAATAATCGCTTTTTTTTTTCGCTTCGCTTGGGTTAAACGAAAATTAAAAAAAAAAAAAAAAAAAAAAAAGCAATCAATAAGAGATCTTTTTTTTTTTCCTTTAATTAACTATTTACTGCACTATTATTTAACAATAATTTATCTCCTGAATTTTATAGCTCAATCTTTATTGTTTATAGATTTGAATTTCATTCATAAAAGCAGCAGAACTTTATAATTCTAAATTTATAAAAACACTATAAAAATATCATGAGACCATCTGAAAACGTGAAGTAAATCTCCATAATATATATTTTTTTTTTTAACAAATACTGCACGAATGCCACTGTGTATAACCGACCTCAACTAAAAATTGAAGTAATTGTATTACAACTTATATAAAAACATATAGTATTTGTATACGACTCGTTGTCATGGGAACCTAATAAACAAGTTCTCTAGATGTTTACCTTTCGGGGAGTTGCAAATTTTAAACGAAAAATTTCTAAAAATCAATGTTTAAAAATCTGAATTATAAATTACATAATTTGAAATCTATTTTTTTAAAATACTAATTACTTAACGAGTCATTTCTATATAATGTTATCATACGTTTCTGATCGAACAATTTGAAATGATAATTGTTCACAATTGATAAGTAATTTTATAGTGAAAATTTATTAGAACCCGTTGATAACATTTTTTTAAATCACATTAAATTTTAAATAAAACACCTTCGTGTTTACTGGATGTAAAAATGAATGTTAGGAACAATTGCGTGATAATTATATACTAATTTTCTGTAATCTATATTACTAAAATCTTTTATTTCTCTGTCTGTCTGTCTTTCTGTCTGTCTGTCTGTGTGTCTGTCCGGCGCAATTTTCTGAGCGAATGGAAAATAGAAAGA
>JAFIDM010112588.1:0-21260 GCA_023159025.1 Thereuonema tuberculata | reverse complement strand
TTATTTATTCAATTGCATTTCCTAATTACTGATGTTCTGTTTATTTTTAAATTCTTTTCCGTTATATCCGTTCAATCAGTTAATTACTTTAAATTCGTTATGTTCTTGTCCAATCACTATCTATATTGTAAATTACTTAACCAATCAAATCACACTATTTAAATACTATAAAAAAAAATGTTTTTTGTTCAATAAATTAATTCAGTTCAGTTCCCGAACTTGACTGGTTGTCTTTAGATCACAATAATATCCCACCGACAACATTACAATATCACGGACACGATTCTTTTTCAACGATAAATAGATAAATAAACGGTTATGTTTTCTTCCTTTTTTAAAAAGTTTTTATGAAATTAATTTTCACTGTTACATAAAAAAATAGCTGTTAGAATAAATTGGCAATTTAAACATTGGAAACAAGAGCCAGCAGTTAATACAGGAGAGAGAACTCGTCGAATCAGCATTTCTCTTATTAGAATACTTCCTGAAACTTAGGCTTAATTTTTGTTACTTCAGTTGTGAAAACCCTAGAATAGAGTAATTTAAATTTGGTTCTTACACTATTATATTATCAATTTACTTTAAAAGAAAATAATTAAAATATTTATATTCAAATCAATTTTTGAGACGAAGCTAAACATTTTTCTTCAAATTACATAATTTAATAAATCAATTTAAAAGAAACTGCTATTAAAATCACATTAACCGACAAAATCAAATGGAATGAACATAGATCGTTTAAGAACATTTGTTCCTTTCCCATGCCTAACACTGGGTCAACGGAGAATTGATTTCAGTTTAGCAAATAATTTTCTAAATATAATGTAAGGTTGCTGTGCGATCTGACTGGACGGGAAAATAACGGAGCTAAAAATATTTTGAAACGCCAAGGCCTATTATTAACGAGGAATGAGACGTTAACATTAACGGAAACTAGGAACTACTAAAAAATTCTTCACTGTCAATAATAAAATCAGTAAATAGCAAGGAAATAGATAAAAAAGTAAACATATAACATTTAGTGAAACGTCGGAACAAATGTGGAACCCGCGAAAGTTAAAACAAACAATAAAAACTCGCCAAAAGATCATAACCAAAAATTTTGAAATTTTAGAATTCTAGAAAAAAAAGGGAGGAAATAAAGAAATCTGCATCACTTATTTGTGAAAATATCTTATTTGCAACGGAAATTTGATATATTAAATTACTTACAAACATTGGCTCAAAAACAGTTGCCTTACGCTGGTACGAATATGGTAACAGAAGGACTGAACTGTAAATTTCAGCTCAGAATTCGAAATAAGATTTAAATTTACGACTCTGAATAATACTGGTAATACAACATTGTTTAAAATACGATGCGTGGCAAATTAAGGTAAACGCTAATTTAGTATTGTCATAAAAATAAACAGTATTATTTATGATTACTGAATATAGTTATATCTCGAGTGGTACTGACTTTATTTATATGTAATAATGAGACTGTTTCGTCGGATACAATGCAATGCTTTTAATTGTTAATACTCACAGAAACAAACAGAATTAAACAAGTAAAAAAGAAAAAAATTAAGGTCGACCCATTAAAACCTAAACTTCACCTAAACGAAAGCCAATTGTCCACCGGAAAAAGTGTGGAATTTGGGAATTTTTTGCTCGACAACTACTGACTCGATCGAATTGTAACTTGGATAGGTTTTAGTTTAGAGTGTCTACAATACAATCTATATTTTTATTCGACCATATCTATAACAGTTTGAGGCACAATCAACTGTTTGTTTGAGGAAACAAACAGTCGACTTTGTGCGATTTTTATGAATAGGTAGAAATAAATACCCCATTCCTACGGTCTTGGGGCCTCTGAACACGATGGTGAAGTCCGTTTGCCGATCCAAAACCTTCCGTTCGGGAATTTTTAGGAGGAAAGCAGACACGGACAGGACAAAAATGCACTAGGACCCAAACAGGTCGCTAAAAACAAAGCAAATGGATTTTTTTTTTTAATATTTAATAGATAAATTATTTTAGATTTTTATAGTAGGATACTATATTTCAATTCTTTTATGAATTGGAATATTAAAGAATGTTTTATTCTTTTCCCTTGCTATTCTTATATTAACCTCCGTAATTGGACCTAGTGGTTTTGTAGGGACTACTCTCCACGGAGGATCGGCAACTGACCATGAAACAGCTGTTTGGAGATGTCACTTCTGCACTTGTAAACACTAGGTACCACCTTTCAATGCGTTTAAACATTTTTAGGCCCTTCTTATTTAACTGATGAGCATAGAAAATTCATAGAGGCCAGCGGAGACTGGCACATGAATTTCTATTTTTTTATTTTTATTGTGTAATTCTTAGTTTAGATTTGGAGGTTCCATTCATTTCCCTTCCTATTTTTATAGTAGGACTGAGTCAGTTTGTGTGTCGTCCTGATAACGTTTGAACCACAGGATTGATCTTCTTGAAACTTGGTACGCATATTTAAAGAGAAATAGACGATTATGTGTATATATATATATATAGATATATATATATATATATATAACAAATTTTACTCTTTTTAAAAAAGTTACACAGTGTAAACGTTCACGTAAACAAACACAAAAATTCACTTTTGTCACTGGCATTTTCTTAGGCAAGACGGGCCTCAACCAGGGGCCTAAGTGTTGCTAAGGTATTGAAGTAAAATGTTCGCAGTGCCAATGATGGCTGTCTTTTGTAAATCAGCTGTTGTTATTGCTGTGCTCCAAGTCTGGTGTAATAGTCCATAAATTTAGGTGATAATGTTCCTAGTGCATCAATGATGATTGGCAGCACTGTAGCTGTTTTATTCCATATTCGTGTAATTTCAAGTGCCAGAGCCCTGTATTTGTTGATTTTTTCCAGTTCTTTTTCCTGGACTCTACAGTCCCCAGGGATGGCAATGTCAATTAGGGTCACATTTTGTTGTTCAATTAATGTAATATCGGGCGTTTTAGCTGTTACATGCTGGTCTGTTTGGATACGAAAATCCCAGAGGATTTTAACTTGCCCGTTGTCCAAGACCTTTTCTATACTGTGATGCCAGGGTTTTTCTGATGTATGGAATCCAAATTTACGGCTTAGTGCCCAATGTATTTTCTTGGCTACATCATCATGTCGCTTTTTATATTCTGTGTTAGCAATTGTAGAGCACTCACAGATTATATGATTTACAGTTTCTTCTCGGTTGTTACACAGTCTGCAAAGGCTGTTGGTGCTTGTGCCTTGTATCTTGGCCTTCATAACATTGGTCTGAAGGGCCTGTTCCTGTGCAGCAAGGAGCAGACCCTCAGTCTCCTTTCTCAATGTACCATTTTTTAGCCAAGTCCAGATGATATTTTTTTCGTGTTTATGTTCGATTCCTTTGAAGAAAACCCCATGAAGGGGCTTGTTTTTCCAGGTTTCTAGTCGAGTATTGTACTGATCTTTTTTGTACTCTATTTTGGATTTGGTGGCTTTCAAGAAATTTTCAGTTTTAACTGCTTTAAGCAGTTTTTCATTACTGTTGTTGATTTAGTCACGGAGGCCACATTTTTCCTCTTCAACAGTTTGTTGTATCTGTAATAAACCACGACCTCCAATGGTGCGTGGTAGATACAGTCTATCAATGTCACTCTTAGGGTGTAATGAGTGATGTATAGTTAGGAGTTTTCGTGTTTTTTTATCCAGTGTCTCCAGTTCAGCAGTTGTCCAGTCGATAATTCCCGCTGGATATCGAATTAATTCGATATATCTATCTATCTATCTATATATATGTACATAAATCCAATACACAAAACTTGAAGTCGACACCTCTTCAAGTTTCGTAATGGAAATATTTCAATCAATTATTTGCAATTTAGAATTCAGGCAAATTATACATGTATATATATATATATATAAATATACACTCATTAACAAAAAAAAAGCGACGCACTTAGAAGGAGTTGTCCGATGGAGACAAAAACTGGTGGAGAGGAAGATTATGTACAGAATAGAAAATGATTAAAATTTCAGACAAATTGAATGATTTATTTCAGAGTTATAGAGTTACAAAGTAACGAGCTGAATAAGGTGTTGACCCACCTCTACCCCGAATGCAAGCTGCCACACGACGTGGCATAGAGCGATGAAGCTCCCTGATGGTCTCGTGGGGTATTTCTTGCCAAATTTGCTCCAATTGTCGGGCTAGGTCATCCACATTCCCTGGTGGATGCAGTCGCTTTCCCATCATATCCCAGACATGCTCGATTGGAGAGAGATCTGGGGATCTGGCTGGCCAAGGAAGTGTTTCACAAGCTTCAAGACAGGTCGTATGTGGTCTGGCATTATCTAGCTAAAAAATAAGGCCAGGGTATTGCAAAAGGAAGGGTAGCAAAACAGGTCTCAGAATGTCGTTGACGTACCTCTGTGCTGTATGTGTGCCGCTAATGACTACCAAAGGGGTCCGGCTATCAAGGGAAATGGCACCCCAGAACGTAACTCCTGGTTGAATAGTGAAAGCAGGATCGGCACGCTGCCCTGGGCGTCTCCAGACACGTTTGCGATGATGGTCAGGACACAGTTGGAAGCGGGATTCGTCGCTAAACACTATGCGCCCTCAGTCAGCATCATTCCAACCGGATCGAGCCAAGCACCACTGTAATCTGGCCCGACGGTGTGCAGACGTGAGTGCCAGGTGGCGTAGGGGTCGGTACGAGCTTAGATGTCGCTCTCTCAGCCGTCTGTGAATGGTCATGGTGAACACTCGTGTGCGGGTCGCACGTCTGATGGTTGATAACAATGATTCAGGCGCTGTGACAGTTGATCTGACAATCACTCTATCCTCCCGCTCTGCTGTGGCCCTAGGTCGACCGCTACCTTCATGACGCTGAAATCTGCCATTGTCCACCCATTCCTGCCAGCATCTTCTAATCGCCGCATGACTTCGACCCATATGACGAGCGATTCTCCGATTTGCCCAACCTGCCTCTTTCAATACAATGATACGACCTCTTTCAAACTCTGACAGTTGCACGTAATGAGCTCGATATATAGAAGAACTTTTATATTTTTGATTTTTTTTTTCTGTGCGGGTTCTTGTCGAGAAATCAGCGCATCAAGATGACAAATAATCCTCATAGAAAAAGCATTAGTACAAACAATGATATCAGTTCTAGCCTATATTAGGGACGAGGGGACAATTGATTAGTAAACACTTTGCTGCCGCAAAAGTTATTGCACCGACCTGAGAATCAACAAATGGCCATTGCCAGCTGAAAAGAGAGGAAGGTGAAATACAGGGAATAAAGCAATCATTATGGTCCCGGGATTCGAAAGGATTTAGACATAAGTTAATACCAGTCTGTAAAGCCTAACGGCAATAATATCTATGCATACTAATCCCTTTAGTAATCCACTAATTTGCACGCACATTGATGCGATTAAAATTAAACGGATTTATGATTTTATGTAATGCGGATACAATTAATATCTCTGAAAAAGAATGTACAGATAATATATATAATTCTAGCTGTACCCGGCATGCGTTGCAATGCCACTCAAAGACAGAAAGGGCTCGTGAGAAGGGGCCATCAATATAAGGTCCCAGTGTCGATCGGGGGTGGGACACTTACGCCCATTTGTCGCCATTCCCCCACCCAAGTGGGGTGTCCCTGCCCCCCATAGGAGAGCGAATTTTTCACTTTACACAATATTTGTGTAGTTCTTATTTTCACCACCAGGTGGATATTGGATTTTTCAGGGCTTTTACCCCTTTTCAACCCCTTTTGGGGGGTGGGTCCGGGTTCTAAGGTAGCCTATCTTTTCCGCAGGGTCCTAAAGAGTAATTCTGCAAAGTTTGGTCCAGATAGGTCAAAGGGCCTAAGAGTGTATAAAGGAAAGACAAAGAAAGAAAGAAAGAAAGAAAGATACATTCATTTTTATATATATATATATAGAGGGTAATAAAATGAAAATTAACGTGCGTACAATGTTAATATCATCAAAGAAAAAGTAAGATAACAGACAATAACTAACAACAAATTCTTAATTCTATTTTAATTCAACAAATTCTTAATAAGCTAAGTGGGTTGCTAGCGCGAATGTGTTTTTACCCTCTTTTATTGTTTATTTGATTTTTTGATATTTGTGAAATGAGGGGTCATTCTTTTAAATGTTTGTTCTTTTGATGTATTGCTTCTGTCACTGAGCTGAGTTATGCTGGGTCGGGACTGAGCTGAAGAAGGTGATGAAACCTGAAACGGCGTCGTCCTCAGTTACCCAGCAAATAATCTAAAATCAGATCAGCTGAGTGAAATTTTGTTGTTAGTTATTGTTTGTTATCTTACTTTTTCTTTGATGATATATAAAGGGTGTTGCAAAATTCGTGTGAAATATTCTAAACACGTGTAGGGGCATGGCTAAGCATCAATATATTCCTGATGAACTCATGTCCAGAAACGCCCCATTAAGGCGCTCGGTGGTCCTAGAGTGAGCCTTTCAGTGAGAACATATCCTTTGCTACACCATAAGAAATGTTTTGCAGGCGAGCCAACAATTTGATCTGGGGGTGCTACTTTTGTTTAAATTTTGATCAATTAAAACATCCATCCATCCATCCATCCATCCATAGGATTCTGTCCGGAAACAGGTCCAATTCTATGGAATTCGCATGGAATTCCTAGAAATGCCTAGGGAAAGATACTGGGGTGGTTTACTGTTGCCTTCCCCAGGATGCCATTAAGGAATGATGTCAGACCGAAGAGAAAGTGAAGAAGAGGCGAACAACACAGGAAAGGAAATTGAAACAGCCAAGCCACTGCCGGGATTCGAACCCAGATTCTGGCGTACTGGCCACCACGGCAGACCGCCGCCGAAACTGCACGGCCAATTAAAACAAACATTTTAATTGCTGTTTCGATCAAATGAAATAAAGAAAAATAGGACCCCCAGATCAATGTGTGGGCTCGCCTGCAAAACATTTCTTATGGTGTAGCAAAGGATATATTCTCTCGGAAAGGCTCACTTTAGAACCACCTAGCGCCTTAATGAGGAGTTTCGGGACATGGGTTCATTAGGATTATATTGATTCTTAGCTACACACTAGCCCCTACACATGGTTTGAATATTGCAAACGAATTTTGCAACACCATGTGTATATTTGCGCACATATACAAAAGGAAGAGTCGGTAAGCCCTTTTTCTCGGGGACCACAGGAGGTAAATGTGGTATCAAATTAAAGGTCCTGATGTGGAGGCGTGCATTAGCATGTTGATTTTTTGTTAAGTCATTTTAATAAAAAAAATTCATAAAATTCATAATTGACACAAAGAAAACTGACCGAACTCTTCAACGTGGGAACAAACGGCCGTTCCCAAATCCTCCCCATAATTGAATCAGAAAAGGCAATTCTATTCAAGTGCTGCTGCTTTATTTTCATTTTCTACTTATTTACAGCACGTTAAAATTATTATTTTGATTATTTTAAGCTTGTACAACCTGTAGGGAATTTATATCAAACATCAATTCAGCTGTCGAATCGTGTGAGTCCTACAATGAAAAGGTGCAAGTTCTAACAATTATCCCAGAGTCCCTTTTAAAGGTACAAATCTTGCACCATATTCCATCTGCAACAAAATACATGGTAGACAAAACATGGAATGTGAGGTCTGCAAAAGGAGTGTTTGGAAAACCCGATCTATATTGTGGTCATCCTATAACTGTAGCTCATGCTCAAATTGCACAGTCATTTTATCTGGAAGATAAATGGGACTGTTCTCGCCAAAGCGGCAACAAAAAAGACACTATTTCTATAACAGTTGCAGGAGAAAAAGTAATGAAAGTGAAAAGATACATGATCCGTAGTATAAAAGAAACTTTCACCATATATAAGAAGGAACATCCTATATTCTACATTGGCAGATCAAAATTTTATTCGCTACGACCTAAGTGGGTAATTCCACATCCACTTAGAGATGTCTGTTTACGTGTGTATTGTGCCAATTTTGAACTTTGCATGATGATTTTGAAGAACTTACTTGAAGGCGTGAGACATCACACCTTGGTTGAACGTGTGAAGTTGTTAGTAGTCTGTGATGTAGAGCGAGAGACCTGTTTGTTTCAGGAATGTGGTGACTGACCTGGAAAGGGAGGAATTGCCTTACAGACACTTGGTCTGGAAAACATAGCAGATAGCTCTTCTGAAGTTACATATGCAACATGGGAGGAAAATAAAGTCATTAAGAAAACTGTTGCGATTGATACCTTCATTGACAAACTTTCGAAATGGACAATGAAAGCAGTATTACACCAACATCTGAAGAAATTGCAACAACAACACATTGCAGAAGTGAAGGGACGTGTAGAGGCTGAACAACTATGTTTAGTGCTTCACTGGGATTTTGCTGAGAACTGGTCTGTGATTCTACCACAAGAGTACAAGGGTACAACTGGAGTAATGACCAAGTTTCAAATTTTACAGGAGTCATATATTTTCAAAACAAGACCACAAGTGTTGCAGTTATAAGTGATTGCAGAGGACATGACTCGGCACATGCATTGTTGGCAATATGCAAAATTCAACAACAGCTGGAATCATGGCCAGAAAAGATCATCATTATTTCTGGTAGTGCCCCCTAGTCACTTATCGTTGTCAACTATTTGAAGTGACTAAGTCGCTTATGGCAACGGAGTGGGTATTCAGCGCTACTGGTCATGAGAAGGAGCCTTGCGATGGTGTAGGAGGCCTGCTGAACCACCACGCTACAAAACATAATCTTTCCAGCCCAAGTACGGCTGCAATTCATAATGCCGAAGATTTTACAAGAGTGGTGAAGTCTTACACATCAACAGTCCTCATCCTATTGACTAAAGAGGAAGTTGAATTTCAGTTCTAAACTGAGTGCACAGAAGTGGTATGCCGTGAAACCTATGATATGTTTATAAGTTTTGAAAGCTGTGCTTTTACTTATTTTTATTACAAATTAAAATGCTATGTCAAATAACATTAGGTTTTTATTTTGTGAGTTTGTGAGTAAACAGAAACTGGTTTAATCTATAACAAAATTTTCAATTGTTTATAAAAAATTTAAAACTCAAAAGTGGAAGGTCTCCTTTTCTGAAAATATATACTCTATGGTACTGATCAACAGTAAAAAAAATAAAATTTTTGGGATTGGCATTTTTGAAGAAAAAAGTTATTTTTGGTTTTTCAAAAAAAATTCAGAAAGCTACAGCAAGAGAACTTGAACTTTGAATTTGAACTTGAACTTTGATATATTTTCAAACGAAGTATATCACTTTAATTAGACAAATATTATCTTAAAAATAAAAAAAAACGGCAACAAAATATCTTGAACCATTATAGAGATAGTGTTTCGAAAATTTCCTGAAAATAAGAGTGACAAACGACACCAGAGGTGCCATCTCTGGGCCCTGTATCTCCGGCTAGGAATTTTTTTGAACAAAACCAAAAAATATGGTTGTCTACTTTTTTCTGATTTTTAGCATACGTTAAATTCAAAAAAATCTGAGACTATGAAGGAAAGATTTTTTCTTTATCGATATGGGCTATGCCATCAGTATATTTAATGATAACTTGTATTTATAATAATTTATAAAAAAAGACCTAAATTTTAAGTACTGATATTATGAAAACACGGCATCCTTGGAAATTGGAAGATGCACAAGCGAAGGTGTTAAATTATTAATAGCCTTAAGAAATAATGAAAACGCTCTTAGTTACATTCAAATCCTCCAAAGTCGAGATTAATTTGCCTATCCAATTTTCTTTAAATATCATAATATCTCATTAAAAAAATTCATTACAACAATTACAAGTTTTTATTAAAAGTGTATTTTACTGGCTGATTCTCAAATTTGATAGTAGCTGGAGGTACTATCAAATTTGAAAATCAGCCAGCAAAATATACTTTTAATAAAAACCTCAGTCATCTTTTTAGCTTTAAGAAATAATGAAAACACTTTCTAGTTATATTCCAGCTCTCCAAAGTCAAGAATGATTTACCTGTTCAATTTTTTTTCCAATTTTCATAAATCTCTTAAAATTCATTACATATGACTTACTTTTTTTTTAATAAAACTTATATTTTACTGGCCGATTCTCAAATTTGTTAGAAGATGGAGTTCAGATATGCTAGGGTTAAAAACTGCTTTTCAGTCAATGTAACACCAATCATACATAAATCATATCCCAATATGCCATTGCAAAAACTGAGCGAATTGAGGACCGGTGGCTATTTATGAAAAATATGTTCTATATTAGCCGTGCTGGCATGGCCGTGCGGTCTAGACGGCAGGTATGCCGTTGCGGCCAGTGTGCCAGTTCCCGGGTTCGAATCCCGGTCGTGGCATGGATGTTTCTTTCTTCTTTCTTCTTCTGTTTCTCCTTCTGTCCGTTCCTATTTCTTTACCCTGGCAGTTAGGGTTAAAAAATGCATCTCCCAACCCGCAATTGAAAGTCAGCATGGGAGATTAGACTTTCATCCCCCGAGACAGCGAGCTGTCTGAGGGAGGCCTTTGTCCAGCAGTGGGCTGTTAAAGGCTGTTAGATAGATAGATAGATAGATGTTCTATATTCATTATTAAAAATAACTTAGATATCAAATTAATCATTTTGATAGATTTATACTTGTGTTTGATAAAATTTCCTTCCTTTCATCGACTTTGGCCAACTATGGACCATGGGCTAGTCCTACCTGACAATGTCAGAGTGAGGCTAGGAAATTCAAGAACAGGGATGAGATTTACATCCAGTCGAGAATAATCCTGAGATAGTAAGTCCCAGGGAGAATGGACGAAACACAGAAGAAGAAAGAAGCAGCCATGTCAACACCGGGATTCGAACCCAGGTTCCGACACATCGGCCACACGGCAGACCGCCATCTAGACCGCTCGGCCATGCCGGAACGGTTTTAATATAAATTTATATATACCAGCTTCTTGCTGACTGAAAGATAATTCTATGGTTATATTCAAGATATATTTTCAATGTAGCAAAAGTGATGCTTTGATAATATAACTTCTTACTTTAACGATATCTTAGCACTAACTTGGATTAGTGTTGGATTCAGTTCATTTTTACATCCATACAGAGCAAAACCATCTTATGGGCAGATAATGGTACCTTAAGAAATGTAAAACTTTTATTAAAATATTTTGGAGGCGTTTGTTTCTCATACCAAGCAAACTTTATAATAACCCCAATTTATTTTTCTTCAGTTGATTATCAAATATAAATGAATATAAAACAAAAAAAGCTAAATTTAAAAAGTTCTACAGAAGCTCAAAATACAGTCTCTGCATCTGCTCTAGTTTTCTGATCGAGACATCATTTATTAGTTCTGAGCGTCTCCATTTGAATTTGATTGTGCTTTTTGGATGTCATTACTGAAGTTAAATTAATAGAGTAATTTCTACTTTCGTATTTATCAGACTTCTGAATAAGGGACAGTGGATTTAAAAATATCGATCCCAAACTTGATTATTAAATACAGATTTTAAAGAAAATAAAAAGCAAGTTGGAAATCCATCTTTTATTAATACTAGTCTGCTTCGAAAGTCCACATAGCCAATCTATGTATCTTGTGACCAGAATGAGTCCTGGCACTTTTTTTGTCTCTTCCTTGTCAGGCTTTCTTCGGCCTGTTTTGCTGTTCTGTTTTCATCTCTAGGATTTCCTTCAGTTTTTAGTGACCAAAATCAGTGGCTATCGCATGTGTCTGTCCAACCCTAACAAATCCCGTACGGATTTTACCTTCGTGTTCAGATGTCCAAACACCGTTGGAATGTGGTATTTTCAGTGGTCAAAGTCTCCCCATGTTCGAAATATTTGGCATTGTTGTCATTGTGCCCCTCCTAAAAACTCCAAAAGGAAAGGTCGGATCGACAAACTTGACGTCAACATGTACAGAGGCCCAAACAATATAGGAACAGTGTATGTATGTATGTATGTATGTAGTGAAGGTGGGTGGCAGAAGCCAAGCACTGCGACCAGAGGTCTATTGTACTATCCCACGGAAATATGGACAGATGGAGAGAAAGACTGAGAAAGTATGGTGGGAGAAGTGCAGGGGAAACGGGAGAACCCCGAGGAAACCTGCCCAGCGGGTATCGTCCACCTTCACGAAACCCCCATGAGAACCGAACTCGGGACTTTAGAGGTGAGAGGCCGATGTCTTAGCAACAACACCAACCGCGCGGCCAACAGGGTATTTTCAGGGGCCAACGCCCCTCCCATGTTTGAGATATTTGGCATTGTTTACATTTTGATTTCTGATGTTAGAAATGCAACTGTCTTATTTCAGTTATCAGCTACAGCTTGATGCTTAACGTCTCAGACTCATATACTGAAGGTTGTCGATTCGAATCCATACATATATTTTTTTTTTCAATGTACGCATGGATTCTTTTTTTTTATTATTTTTTTTTATATTTTTCTTAACGTTTTCTTTTTTTTTCTTTTTTTTTAGTTACGGGTGCCCTTAAATTTATGCTTTAGCATAAAATTATATTCATTTAAGCTAGATAACATTCAGCAGTCTGTTACTCTTAGCAGCCATTTCCACTTCAACTGCTACTCTGGTACTGTTCTTTCTTGGATATGAAGCTAACTTGCTATTTAAACTACTGGTGCCATATTCGTATCCTTCTGAACTGTTGCATTTTTGGAGCTAATCTCCAAGTAACCTGGTTCAGGAGTATTGGTTGACTGTCGCCAAGTGTGGTAAACTATTATTTTCATGACATGAACCATCAGTTATTAAGTTGTCTATGAAAAACAATGAAAAGAAATACTAAAATAATTCAGATAAGAAATTTCTGAAAAAAATGAATGTCAGATGGGAAGTATATGTTGGATGAGTGTATGGGCCGTGATATGAAGTAATGGAGAAAAAAATGGGAAATATAGGATAATAAATAAATAAATTATAAGTAATTAATATAAATAAGAGTCAATCATAATCAATTCTTAAACAAATTTTTATTCAATATAAACTGAAATTCGTTGTTAATGGTAATGAAAATACGTAAATCTATACAAAGTTCATAAATAAAATTAAATTGAAAGACATGCATACTTTTTTAACAAAGACCACTATAATGCATATGCTTCAATGTACATACAAATCCTCAATCCAACAAAAATTCTTATTAGACAACACAATGACTAACATTCAAAAATTCTACTAGCTTACCTGTGATCATTAAAAATAAAATTACAGACATTATTAGAAATTTTCAAAAACACACACGTTCACAAAACCTTGTTCTTTTCAAAGCTGCTTCGAATGGTATCACCTAAGCGACAGCAAAAATGTAAGGCTTTTTAAAGTTTCAATTTGTTTTTAAGGATTTTCAAAATCATAACAGAGGCTATATTTCAAAGTTTTTAACTTGAAATACTGAAATCCCTTTAAAAGAATGCTGCTTACGACAACGGAAGATATTTCAAAAAAACAAAAATCTTGAAGTAAACCAATGCTATACTAACAAGTGTGTATGTATGTATGTATATAAAAATAGATAAAACTGAACAAGGTTACAAAACACTTTGCTATTTTCCCGCTGGTAAACAGTTATGCAAAATTACTGAAAAGGCAGGTGTTAAGGTATTAGAATAATTAAATAACAAAAAAAGAAATTAATTTTCAGATTTATTTAAATTGGAAATAATTTTTTTCCAGCTATTAAAGAAATAGGAATGATATTTAAGTAAAAAGATTGCTTAACACCTCTTCAATTTGATGAAAAATTTGTTTTATTTGGAGAAAGTTAATTTTGCTTTAAGCACATCAAAAGCATCCAAATAAATGTAGATGGCAAATTCTAGAAATCTGGCAATTTCTAGTTTTAAGCCCTTGAAAAAAAAACGAAATAGATGTGATGTTTTTTGGGGAGGAAATTCGCTTAGGCAGTAATTTTTCAACAAAACCAGAACTGTTAAAAATATACGCAAACTATAAACAACGAAATGTCCGTGTTCTATATATAGAAAATATTCTCTGAAGTGCACACCATATTGCAAAGAATGTAATATGTAAATACAACCAACAAAATATATTGTTTCTTTTCAGATACATTATCGTTATATGTCTCTAAAACTATACCATCATCATACAGTATAAATACTGCCAGTTCTTTGTGTAAGAATATTAACAAAAATTTCTACAAATTGTTTCTTGGCTTTAATTCACAAATTATAGCCAGTACACCTGTACCGGCTGTAATTTGTGAATTAATACTATGTTCAGTACACGTAAAAGAATTTTTATCTATATGTTTCTTGGTTTTTATCCATTAATGCCAAAGAGAACGTCTAGATATAAATATTTATGGAGCATTCGTGAATTTGGCAAAATAGACTTCATGCTTTATTCAATGAAAAAAGAAATAGCATTAAATGGTATTACAGTTTGTGAATCGATTAAGATTTATTCAGTTTGACATCAATATTATAACCATTTTTTTTAATTTCTTTATTTTTTGAAGAGCAAAAGTATATAAGAAGATCCAATAACATTATAGTCTTTTATTCACATGCTATTACAAATTAATGAGGATTTCAAGTTGTGATGACGGCACACAATAATTGCAATGAATGGAAATAAAATTTTATGCTATTTTCGGAGAAACAGATAACAGGGATATGCCGCTGAAGCCTTGCAGTTTGATTTAAGTAGTTTAGGTACAAAAGAAAAAAACCAAGAATGCTTTAGTTCATTTTTTAGATCAAGCATAATAAACTTTTGAGATCTTAGTGAATACTGTTTGTTTTTTCTTTTAGAATAAAATTTTCTTTTAAATTTTGTTGAATTTTCTACATTTTGAAATCAGAAATTGCTTAAGTATTAGCAATATTTTTTATTTTACTTTTCTTAATTGGAACACACCCATCACAGAAAAAAATTGATTCATGAAAGATCACATCATTTCACTTATAAAAATTTGATTAAAAAAGAAAATGATGAAACCTTTAATTCTGGAAATTATTTAAGAATCTTGGACAATCATTTACATTTCTTCAGTATCAAAATTTACCACATTACATTCATTCTTACATTCAAACTACACAAATTAACTACACAAAATATTTTTTTTTTTTTTTACATGTTGTGATAAAAGTTATTTTCGCTATAGTAAAAAATTCCATTGGCGAGAGAAGAGGATGGAAAGTTATTAATATCTTTTATTTTCAACATAATGAATTTTTTTTTAAGTTTTCAAGAACTTTCTAGGTTATATGCATACTGAAACTTCAAAAATTAAAATCATAACAAAAATAAGCACTAAGAAATATGTACATAATGGTAGGTAAATAATGAGATCAATAAATATCTTTAAAGCAGTTTTTGTTAGTAAGATAAAATTATTATTAGTAACTAAATATTTAAACATATATATATTCGATTCTCATTTACAAATGATAAGTCTCCTGATCGTCCTCTCCAATGTTTGGCACTGTGTCATTAAAACGAACTAAATTCAGTCTATCTTTAGGTTACTAAAGGAACTGATATCAAATAAGTCAAGGTAAAACTTTCTTCACCAGTTGTTGTTGTTCCCCATTACAGTTGGTTTGATCAGTTACGTTGCCCCTTGCTTTTCTTAACACATCGTAAGTCTTCGTTACTAAAAAGAGAGAAAATATTTATGTATGGTAAAAACTAAGTGAAGCTATACAAATAAATTTCCAAAGCTTGTGATCAATGGAGCAATGGATGTTTCTATGGAGTTCATTTAAGTTAATTAATATTTTACCTTTTAAGGAGACATGACAAGGGAAGGGCCGTACACGACAGTCTGGGAATCAAACCAAATTCAAATGAAAGTACATCACGGAGAACGTAAGTGTGCCAAATCTCAGTCCTAAGCCATTCTGTAGATAGTAGGTCACAAAAGTACCACAGGAAAATATTTGAAAGTCGATATAATTCCAAACCAACTGCAATTTAGTTACAGAAGACGCCACATATGTAACTGTATGATGGAATGATCGTAACAAAAAAGGTTGTTCGCAGTGGACACAAGGACCATCCGATGTGACTGGTGTACAAGTGCTATCCATGGTGTCAAGGCAGCACTGAACCAGTGTGTGGAAAGGAGCTGTATCTCGGCTCCTCCTTCAAACCCAGGCCCCCAACTCTGCGTAGGTCCTCAATTTGCCCTCGCCTTCCTTTCTACCAAAGTTCAAGGTCTGGCTCCACTTTCACGTGCGGACCCTTCCCTTGTGAGCTTTTCAAGATTTGTCAATTACATTTTAACAACTAGAGCAATCACACTTCTGACAATATATCTGGACAAATATTTTCTTTGACTGTAACTTCTGAATTTGTTGGTCTTGTATCATATGTCTACTCAATTTTTTACTCGTTTTCTAGATGATCTTGAATAAATGTAATAATAAAAAGAAACCATATCACGACAATCTGAAACTAAATTTTATAGACTCAAAAACTCCAGACTCAAAGCTGCAAAAACACTTTTTGTTTGAGGTACGGCCTTCATTTTAAGATTTATTATGATGGATTATTTCATTCTCATTAAGAGAAACTTAAAAAAGTTTAAAAAAAATTAAAGCTTCATTTACATTGGAGCATTTCTGCAAATATGATACAGCAAATATGTTGCTGTTCAATTGGCTAAAATGTAAACCTTATGCAGTGATAACAGAAAAAGCTGAAAACGACAAAATCTGACTGGCATTAAGATCTTAAAAAATCAGTTATGCACTTTTATATTAAACTGAATAAATTTTGAAACCACTTAACATAAGCCAATGTACTTGTACGGTACAATTAAATATCAGTAATTTATTATAACACAAGAGATTAATTCATCAAAACTTCAGCTAAACACTTTGCAGAATAATGTTTTCAGTGAATAATGTATCTATATGGCAGTTGGCAATATAACGGATTAGCATTCAAAAATTAACTGTAATCAAACAGGCACATTTACTGTCAAGATTTTGATAGAAATAATTTACTACTGATAGCATCAGTTCACCTATACTTATAAAAAGGAAAACCTAAAGAATATATTATGGCTTTTACAAAAGAAAAAACGCAAAGACACTAACATAATGAAAGAACTATTTTACATGATTACAGACTACATCATATAAGTTAGGAATTCCAAGAAGAGATCAAAAATCAACTGTATGAATAGACAGCAAAGTAAGATGATCGAGATCATAAGCGTACTGAGGATTTTGGAATGGGAGGGGTTATAATCACAGTCATTCGATCAAAAAAAATTTCTATCCTTATCTGGATTGAGGGAAAGGGAAGGTAAGGTAGCAGTTAACAAAATTCTAGTTTTTTTTTTCATTTTCAGATGCAATAGGGATTATAACCCCTTCCCCTCGGGACATCAATCGTTGACATAATATTTACCATAAAGGGAATGTAATGAATGTGAGTAGGCTTATAACAGGAAATGCCATAGAACTCAATTCATAAGAGGGAAAGCAGACGAAGGAAATGTTTGTGTGGTAGAAATGGCATTGAAAATTAAAACTTTTTTCCAGAAGTAAAATCAGTTTTTCTGTTTTCTCTTTTTTTCGGAGAAAACAGGAAAAAATTTGAAAGAGAGAGAGAGACAAGACATTTATCCTGCAATAAACTGTAAGTGATTGAAAGTGATGATTATGACGTTATCAAATATCAAATTCAGATATTTGAATTTAAGATTTATTTGCAAAAACTAAACGAAAAAAAAGTTTATATCTCTTATAACAGCCCAAAGCTGTTTTCTGTTAAGACCTGCAGTGAAATTGCAACTGCTGCTTCTTTCAGAAATGTACAAATAAAAACTAGAAAAACAAGGTTGTTATGTAACAGTAATACCAAGTGTTATATATGTTAGCAAAAATTAAAAAAGTAATTAATATTCTATTATTTTATTTAACTTGAATTTAATTATTTTCTTTTGAAAAGAAGTTGTTTTTTTTAGTTGAAGGTTTATCTGAACCATTAACGATAAATTCCATTACAAGAACACTGTAACTTTTGGCTTTTATATAAATGTTAGATGACTTACCTACTGGGTTTTGACAGCTAATAACATTTAACTCTTTTTATTTATATTAACTTGTGGCACATTATCTAAATATCTGGTTACTTAAAATGTAACAGAAATTGTTAAAATATATAGAACACATCAAAACAAATGCTTATAGAATATCATTGTCATCATCACGAAAAGTTTCCAAAGCCTCTGTATTGCCTCCAGTTGATAAAACAGTAAACAGAAATTGTAAGTTTTCAAAAAATAGAAAGCTGGATACTTTTTCTTAAAGCTTATTTTTTTAACTGGAAATTTCTTCTTTTGTCTTATTTAAGACAAAAAAATAAAAGTCATGGCATTAGAACTTGTTTAGAGATAACAGAATTGAAAGCTTACTTAGAACGTATTTAACTTTCAAGGGCCCTCTAGCCAAATGAGTAAGGGCATTTGTTGGGGATTGGAGGTGGTGCGTTCGATCCAAGAAATTTTCAATTTTTCCACGCTCCATTCTCCTGCAAACTGGTCCTAAGGTCCACCCAGCCTTCTGTTGACTGAGTACCGGGTTGCTTTCCCAGGCGTTAAAGGCGACCCTAACTTAATTGACAAACATCTGGTATAAAAACTCCTGATTCAACAACTTATTTAAAGAAAAGAGCTTGGATAGTAGAAACAGCAATGAGGATGTAAGACTTGAAAAGAAGGGTTTGGAAAGATTATAATGCAAAGATTTGCAAATTGAAATAGAACATCTTTGCAAAAGAAAAAGAAAAGAATGTACTAGCTGTGGTATGGCACTGTATCTAAAGCACTTATTGAAGTTGGTTATTCGACAAACACTAGGCTGGACTTGGAATCTCACTTTTTATGGAAATATCTTTAAATATCCTAGTCCTGAGAAAAGGAACTGATATTTGGGACCAAATACCAGCAATTTTTTTATCTGAATGGACTCTGCACTACAACAACAATAGTAATATATACTAATCCTTTTTGATTCCAAGAAAAACATCTATCAGGAGTGTTCAATTAATAAACTTCCAAGATCTGTATTTTATTACCATAGTGGTTTAGTAGTTCTAAAAGCTACTGACATGTTTACTCCTCCTCTCTGAACACTGATTTGTTAATCAGTGAGCGAGTTGGTTGCACACATGATAAAGATATACAGTTGACTCGCGATAATCCGACAGTTTCGGGACCGAGGGGGTTTCGGATTATCAAAAATGTCGGATTACCAAAGGTTGATTTTTTAAAACTGAATTTTGACTTTTAAGGCAAGAAAATTTAAGTTATGTATATATAGTACTGTACGTACTACAGTACATTAATTGTTACAATATATATTGAGTACATATTTTATGGCGATTGAGGATATTAAAAAAACCTCAATTAGGCATAGTTTTACACAAATGAATACGTATGTGTGTAATACTAATTTATTACTGTATTTATGTCTTAAAAAAATAAAATTACAGTATATAATGTAAAACATAATTTTATGACTTAAAATAAAAAATAAAAATACGTACACATGTCTATCTGCAGCAAGCGCAGTGACGTCATCCGACGCGTCGTGGCATCGGGCTACCGACCGTGTTGGACTGTCAAATGTCGGATTATCGCCAGTCAACTGCAGTTGGAAGTGCAAGATTGCACTGTTGCTTGGTTCAAGTAGGCATATGGCGTCTTGGAAAGAAAAATCCATGCTAGTCTGCAGCCAGTATACAAAGATGTGACGTCCAAACAACTGGTATAAGTTCAGTTTCAGTTGTTCAAGGAAGAACAAACAAGTGTGCGTAATGACGGGTCTTACAGCCCACCTTTTACCATCACTGCAGATGCCAGACCACAAACTTCAGGGCACCCACATACAGTTTAGACGAGAGATGATGTTCAAGCAATGTATATGTCAATTGGTTGCCTCAAACATTTATAGAGAAATCATATTCTTCTTCATGGAGGAGTTCAACAAATCTGTTACAAGGTGGAACAAATACTTAAATGTTGAAGGTCATTATGTTGATAAACAGAGGAAGGATGTATCTGTTTTTTTTCATACATTTCTAAAAATAAATAAAAGATGTAGGAAACTCATTTACTAAACGAACAGTGTAATTTAGTTAAAAGCTGTGCTATTACAGGTCCCTGGGTGCACAGTTTGTTTAGATTCTTGACCAACAGGACTAGTTGAGATCAGATAGTCAGCCCAATGCCTGCATGCCTGTAACCCCCAAGTATAAGAACCATTCGACAAAGGGCTTAGTGAACCCCTAGGGTCAGTCTAGAAGAGAAAAACAGGAAAAATCTCTAACTACTGCCAGGAATTGAACCCAGGCTCCTCCAGTCCGCAGTCTAGAAAACCACTAGACCAGCTGTTCCCAACCTGGGGTACGGGAAAAAGAAATGAATAATGGCAGAAAAAGGTACATATGTCAACAGTGTAACACTAAAGACAAAGTAAAAGGTATCAAAATAATCCAACGCTACAGTGAGAGGTGAGGCTTTTTTGTTATTTGACTAAGAGAAAAGCCCTCGTTATCCCTCCCTAAACAGTGTTTTACGACACTGTAAATATATACACATTGTTTAACTCACTATTTAAATCCCATTATTGACCGATTTATTTTCAGTTATAACATTTAAAACTGACATAATATCAACTACATTAATTACAAACATCTTGCTAATATCTTGTTCATATTAATATTACATAATAATTTTCTGTATGCAAAAATTAAATTCTGTTAATTCAAATTGTATTCATAACGACTTAGAGGAGGAAGACTTAGAGGAGTTCTTCTTCTCAAAATTACGTCCTAATGAAGTCTTTTGCAAAAAAAGATGAAATATAGACAGAGTTTAAAGAGATTAAAGGAGATACTTTTTGGAATGACATAAGATTATTTTGCTGATATTTTGGGTACATTTATGAAAATGGGCCTCAAGGGTAAACAAGGAAAAATAGGTTGAGAACCGCTGCACTAAGACTGTCGGACCTACCTTGTAATTTAATAGGTTAATCAGTGCAACTGTGATTGAAAGGCAATATGACAATAAAACAGTTGTCATATCGAAAAACAGTCTATTAAGTTAGCTATTATAATACTCACACTGCTTCGCAATTGCTTTTTCCATTCCTTCGTTTAAGCGGTTGGTAGCCTAGAAACAGAGGAAAACAATAAGAGTTTAACTTCATAATCAGATTTTACCTTTAAATAAATAATAGTAACTTAAATGAATGAAATTACGTT